>JAKOGI010000170.1:781942-874442 GCA_029747015.1 Carnegiea gigantea
CAGTCGCAAGCAGTAGCTGGTCAGCAGCAGCAGTAGTTTCTAAAGGAGAATTTTGTCCCTAACTTGGCAGCTCATTTTGGTAAGGTTAAGGGCATGAAAGTGTTTCTAAATATTTATCAAACAAGGCCCTGAAGTTGCCGATTCAGATCCTCTAGCACTAACTTTTAACTAGCACAAGTACACTGGAAATATCCTCTTATCCCCCGGATTTCAGGGTGTTGTACTTGCTAATAGGCCGTCTTAAACCTGATGTAATCAGCTGCAAACCATCTCTCAAGACCATCATTAGCAAGTACCTTGATGCGATTAAAGGTTGACACCTTAGTAATGGAGATAAGTAAAGGGTTTAGGTGTCACAGATAAAGCTTGTTGCTATTTTAAGCTAGTTTAAGTTCAAAACTATTTGCTTGTTTTGGTTAGTTCAGTTGTAGCCATTGATCCTTTGTTTGCAACTAAGTATTTAAGGCTCGTTTTCACTTGTAATACTTAGATTATGGATAGATGAAAGATCCTTTGCTAGTTCAAAGAAAATCCTCCGTTAGATCTCTCTAAACTTTATCCTTTCTGGTGGTGTTTAAGAGTGGTTCTTTATTTGATCTTCTGGTGCATTCCTTTAGTAAGATTAGTGGTGAATCCTTGCAGTTTTGGTTGGTGGATTTTCTCTCCTTTATACCAGATCATATCTTCTATGTTGAGTTGCTAGCTTTGGTTCTGACCAAGCCTTGCAAGTCAGCATACATCATGTACGTAACCTAATATTAAATCACAAGGGGTCTAAGTCAATCAAGGAAGTACGATTCCCAAAATCATACAAAAATAGAAAATCTTTTTTTTTGAAAATCTTTTCTCTTCTTTTTTCTTTTTCAAAATTTGTGAAGGTAGGCTTCCCCTCCCGCAAGACCCCCACACCAAAATCATACGAGGCCACATTATAGGAAAGGGAGCCACAAGGACAGAAATAAAAGAACACAAAAATGAAAAGATAGACACTGCTCAACATACATCAGATACAAGACAAATAGAGCAATTGCATTGGGTTGGATACTTAATGCACTTAAAGGACTTTGCCACCCATAAGAAGTTATTAGATTGCTTTTATGGAGCATCAAACGTCTACCTCAACCTCAAGCTATTATTCCATTCAAACCCCATAAAAGCTCTCAACAATCTATCATATATGGTGGAACAACTTACAAATAGGTGAATGTAGAAAAAAATAATAGAGAGTGCTCCAAATAGTGTAAGTTAAGGCCCACTTACGCTCATCAAAGCTCTGGGCCCAGTCATATGAGGGACATGTGTTCACATATTGATAAGATGAGTAGGACAATAGCCTAAATGAATAAGAAATATTATAAATAAATGATATAGGGAGCTATGTATGCCTAATAATGAATTTAACATCTCTAAAAGGTGAAAGGAAAGGGTTTAGGTACAACCTTGTAGGAAAATGGAAGAATCAACACATAAAGGGTTATGTAGCTCTAATCCTCATCCTCTACAGGATCCTTAAGTCTCTCAGTCTTAGTGTGGTTAACAAGAGTCTGACCATATCATAACCATCAATCACAAGAGTACGAACAGTCTGGAAAAAGTGAACTTGGAGGGATCCAAGAGATAGCGAAGAAATGTATACGGGATGAAAAAACAAATGAATTGGGGGGATAAATTAGGACATTGAGGTATGGAATCCATGACCTCAATGTTAGAGAGTAACATTTTAGTCACATCTTTCTCACATAAATCCTCCCCATCAGAAATATACCAGTTATCAAACTTATCAGCATAAACACCAACATTATCCGATATGTCTCACCTTCTCTAAACTCACAGGTGTAAGAAAAAGAGATAGATGGATTAGGTATGATTAAGACATCATAGATAGTGTCCTTAGATGTGCTAGTGTCAGATGTAGATATAGAGACGTCCTTCACCTTATTGTCGTCCTTATTGTAATTAACCATGGAACAAGTTTCTACATTATAGTCCTTGTCATCTTCTCTAAGCTCTCTTTCAATTGACTTTTAAAGCTAGACATCATAGCCAGAAATGAACAAGCATCAACAGCATGATTAGAATATTCAAAATAATCACACAAAAGAGGAGTGCATAGGGTAGGAATGGTTCAACTAAAAGCCTTTCTAATATTTTCATACTCCCAGGCATCACGAGCTAAATATTCAAAAAAGTCTAAAATTTCATCAAGAAATTTAGAAACAAATGCACCAAACCCTGCACGATACACGGTTTCAATGTGCCCCTGATATTCCATATCGGATCCTTAAAAAATAACTTGACAAATCTTCCATTTTTAAAGATATTGATTAGCACATTGAGTATAAAAATCATTCAATCTGCTCAAATATCACCAAAATATTTTGATGCTTATATTGCGGAAAATGGAATTTAGCCATTACTTTTTTTATATAATTTCATTTTTTATTTCAAACAAGAAAAATAAGTTGAATGGATATTGGAGATATTAATCAAATTAATTAAGCAACTAATCTAAACACCAAAATTATGAAAACTAATCTGTGAAACAAAATTACAAAACTAATCAGATAAATAAACATATATGGAAAATAGTGGTCTAAATCTAAACCACTGTCCCCAGTAACAATGTCAAAAACTTAATATGCTCCTATACAGAGGTATAATAATATCACAAGTATATGGTTGTCAGCTGTAATACTTGAAGGTCAATTCCACAGGGATGGGGTCAATTTCAAGCCACTTCAATAAACAAAACCTAACCCACATTAACTAAATTTAAAGCAATAATCAAAAACAAAATCATTCAACAAATAAAAATTAAATCCACCAAATATGACTGAATCCACAAATTGAACAACTACTAATAACTAAATTAGTAGAGCAATTCAAACAAGCAGTAAGTTTCAATCACAATGAAAGGGAAGACAAAAGGAAAGTCATTACCATGAATAGATCGAACAAAAAGTAGGAATGGAAAGAAAACTAAAGTAAGTAATCAAACTTTAACTCGAATTAACATAGAAAGTAGTTTAATAAAAGGTTTTGAGAGAGAGAATTAAATTAAACTAATCTACTCCTAAAATTTAAACTGAAACCTAGATCTAAGATGGGGAAGAATTAATAATTAATTGTGGTATCAAATCCTTCTTTTTATAGTAGTGCTAGCCATATTTCACTTTCCAAATTCTAGTTGGAGTAGGTTTCTTATTCGCCACTCTTGATTAATATCACGAATGTCACTATATTAAAGAAATTGCTTGGAGTCCACTTCATTTCCAATTTTCACTTGGTTGCAGCTTTTCAAATTTTGCTGCAATTAGTCTTATACGCCAAGTTAATGACCTCAATATTTTATCAAATCAGTATTCGTTGCATGGATATAGAAAAGTCAAATAAAATCCAAAAATAATCTCGAATAGAATGAAAAAAATAAGTGATTAGAAATACTTAAACGATAATGTTTGGTGCCCAAGCACTTGGCAATGTGTAGCAACATAGGACCTCATTACTATAGGCAAAAGGCACTCGACCTCAGAGATCATAGAAGACCAAGATGTTCAAATCCAAAAGGCCTCATTACTCTGTAAAGCACTCAGTTTGGGTGGGCATGAAGATCCAATATATGTTTAGACTGAGAGGCTATAAAATAGATTGAGGCACTAAAATTTGGGGGGAGATAAATATTAGGTTCAAGAGGTCATTTGGACTAGATATGCTTTCACTCTAAATGGCACCCTATTTAGGATGTCCAAGTCGTTTACTTGAGCAACGATGAAGATGTAAAAGGTGCTAGAAATATCCTATTTAATTTCACAATGGTTAGCAAATTCTGTAATGGTGTGCAATAGTTAGAAAGAATATAGATGTTGGCGAAAAAAGGATAAGGAGAGGACATCATACAGAACAAACAATAATAACATTATTAATTAAGGAATCGCATGACTATAGCTACTGAGGGAAATAAAACATACAGTACCCTAGCAGGACACTGAAGTTACCAGTATGATTACAATTATCTACATAAACATAAACAAATATAGACAACTAACAATACTCATGGCATATTGAGGGCTTCCTTTATGGTCATAACCACAATAAATAAATCAAAGTTGCTGTCTGTTAGATCCTTCTAGTCCAAACTAAGACCAAATAATGCTCACCTTTGACCAAGGACCACATCAAATTCAATCGGTACAGTCTAAGGTGTTCTTCGATCTGGTCTAATTTTAGAGCTAATATTAAACAATTCTATCCATGAATAAAGAATTGCATAGGAGCAAAGGAGCAAATCCATGAGGGATTCCTCCAAAGCTATCTTTACCATACCTCCTTACTACTTGGTAACATAAGGAGAAGCTCTAAATATGGGAGAACGAGGAGCCAAGGCAAAGTTGAACATTATCAATCTAACTTCACTAAAGAGGGTTCTTCCTACATTAGGGCTAAGCTTCCTCCAACATCACTAGAAGCACCTGACCCTAGTAGTTCTGAAGTTCCTTAATATAGCTTAGAGAGATTGAGCCTTTCCCCTTAAAAGAGCTTACCATTATTCACTCAAAAGCAGCTTATGTAACTTCCTAATGTGTATATTAAGGAATCAGGACCATAAACATATCTTTGAGTGAATAACAACATGAGCACGAATGCTAGTGCTAAGATTGCTCACTTGAGGAGCATCTCTAAATCTCAAAAGCCAACTCTAAGAAAGCTCAAGAGGAAGTCCAAACTCTGAATGAGATGACGAGGGAGAGAGAGCTTCCAACTTGTTTGCTCAACAATTGAAAATGCAATGCTGATCACTCTAAATATTCAGTTTTTTTTTTTCCATTTTGGAGAATGTTGATGGTAAGGTCAATATAGAAGCTCAGAAGCTTAAAAGAATGATAACCAATTGGAATGTTTCTTAATTTCCTTCCCCTATGCTTCATGCTTCTTCTAGGCCATTATAATCATTCCTTATAATAAAGTTTTTATTAACTTTTCATTTCTTTTAGTAAAATTTATAATTCTACATTTGATAATACTTATGATGTAGTTCAAACTTTAATTTAATGTTCAATACACTAAAATAAAATACAGATGCACTTCTAAGGCCTTGAAGTGAAGATCAAAAAAGAGATCTCAAGTAGTGATGGAAAAGGAGAAAGAAGAGAGCTCACAGTTTTGTGCTTAAGTGAGAAGATAGATAAGCAGCTAAGATTCTTGGATGAGATATCACCATAAAGAAGCTTAGGGCTCACCCATAAGATTAAAAGAGATAAGATATCATCACTCAATTAACCTTAAAGGACTCCTGAACACCACTCTAGTGAGCTATTCTAGAGATAAGCAAGAGAGAGAAACACAAGGGAGTATAAACTCAACCAATTCATATATTCAAAAGTCAGTATTACAAGAGGCAAGGGTGGTTAATAAACCCCTTTCCTTGCTGCAAATACACAGCCCATAGCATGGGGAACACCTCCATCCACTTGCCTAAGCTAAGTACATCAAAGAGGTTAAGGCTTGATAACACATTAACCTTAAGTCCCAATCAAAAGAGGTGTCAAACCCTAAATAATCTGATAAGTACTCTCCTAATACCTTATTTGTGCTCTAAACAAGTGGGTTGTACTTTAGTTTAGCCAAAAATGGGTTCTGGCAGGTTGCTTAATACACAAAATGCAAAACAGCCACTAACCGGTTAATAAGGTATTTTCTTGTACTTTGGGTTGGATAAAAGAAATCTACTGGGACAAAAGGTTTAATCTTCTAGGAGGGTTAATGATAAATATTATAACACCTTTTGAAGCTAAGAAATCCCAGAAATCTACAAAGGAAGTTGCCCTCCCATTAGGTGTATGTTATGGTATGTGTTGCTGGAGCTGAAACTAGAGCAGTCGAATTTGTTGCTCTGGTTGACTGATCAAACGAACTCTAAATGACCTAAAATGTGTTTTTCTGGATTCTAGACTTCTTAAGATTTCTTTAGACATAAGAATCATTTTCCCCACTTTTCTAGAACTTAAGATATGCGGTAGCAAACTTTAGCCATTTCACGGGCTGAACCAAAAAAATGTGTTGCTTGGATTTCCTTAACAATGGTCACCACGGCCTCGATTTCTTGAACACTTAGAGGAGTTGCTGATCATGGACTTGTTCTTGAATTGTGGGCTCCTTAGGTGCATCATCCTCCCCTTGTTGAGGAGAATTTGCCCTCAAATTCTCAAGATGATTATCATAATATGGTTTGAGGTCTGCCAGATTAAATGTACAAGAAACCCCATATTCTCCTAGAAGATCAATTTTGTAGGCATTGCCATTAATCTTTTCAAGAACCTTAAAAGGTCCATTAGCCCATGGCATAAGCTTGGATTTCCTTTTGGAAGGAAATCGTTCCTTCCTAAGGTGCACCCAAACTAGATCTGCAGGCTTGATCAAGGCTTGCTTGCGGTGCTTGTTGGCTTGACTTTGGTACCTCTCATTGGCCTTCTCAATTTAATCTTGAACCTTCTTGTGGAGCTCTTGAATCTCTTTCACCCTCTTGCTAGCTTCAACATTCATCTTCTCTTGGTGTATGGGTAGACCATGCACCACCTTGAATGGTGACTCATTTATAGTTCTACTTGGGGCTCTGTTATAAGCAAACTCGGCATGTGCAAGCAGGAGATCCCAAGCCTGCAAGTTCTTCTTCACTAGGATCCTTAGCAAAGTAGCCAAGGTTTAGTTCACCACTTTGGTTTGGCCATCGGTTTGAGGGTGGCAAGTAGTGCTACACTTCAACTTTATGCCCAACCTTCACCAAAGTGTGATCCAAAAAATGGCTTAGGAACTTCGAGTCCCTATCTAAGACAATAGAAAGGGGAATGCTGTGTAGTCTCACCGCTTCCTTAAAGTATAAATCGACTATGTGAGAAGCATCATTGGTCTTATGACAAGCTATGAAATGGGCCATCTTAGAGAATCGATCTACGACCGCCAAGATTGAGTCTTTGTTGTGTTGGGTGCGTGAAAAATCGATCACAAATGACGTTTGTGACCGCCTTTATGACCGATTCCTGCTGTCACAAAACGCTTGGTTGGAAATTGAATTTGTGACCGATTCAGTCAGAGATTGAGATGCGATTTGTGACCGATGGTGTGGTCGCTATTTGTGACCAAATTTATGACAACCTTCTTCTTCCACACCATTTTCCAGACGGCTTTCGTGGTGAGAATTTAAGTCAGACTTGCGACTGACTTTGTGACCAAATATGAATTGTGACCGATTTTATGACTGATGTGAGTCACATAATTTATGACCGCGATTATGACTGCCTTGTGTTGCGACTAATTTTGTGATCGATTTTGTTGAAAATATGCCATTCTTGTGACCATATTTGTGACCAATTTTGGTATGGTCAAAAAATATTTGTGACTGACATTGTGACCGCGGTCCTTTGTGACCGCATTTATGACTAACTTTGTTGGAAATTATGCTTCGTTGTGACCATTTTTGTGATCGATTTTGAAAATTGAAGAATAATTTATGACTACTTTTGTGACCATTTTTTAAGTAATAGCTTGAGAGGTACATTTGAAATATAATCATCTCCCTGAATTTACAAAACTATGACCACACATTTATATATGCATGACAACCACATTCATGCTTCTATAACAACCAAACACATTCATGCTTCTATAACAACCAAAGCTTCATATTACATAATAGCTAAACTAAGATCTAACGTGAATATCTTCATATTAAACATATAAGTCTAAATTACAATAATTCAACTACATTTAAAGTGTTTCAAACCACAAGTCAAGTCATCAAACATTGTTATCATACAAATCATTTGTCATTCTTATCTGCATCCTCATTCTCTTGTTGATCATCATTGTTGTCGTCATCATCATCATCATCTTCATCTTCATCTTCATCTTCATCTTCATCTTCATCTTCATCCTCACCATTACTAGCACTAGTGCTTCCAATTCCACCATTTCCAACACCAACATTGGTGGATATTGGAATTGTAAAATTCATTTATTGTATCAAAGTTTTTACAAGTTTTGTGGTCTCAGATAGTTTTTTCTTGACCCGATGCAACCTCTTTTTCAACTTTTTCTTTGATTGCTTCTCTTTTTCAAATAGTTCAATAGAAACGTTAGTGGTAGTAGGTGGACCGGTAGTAGAAGCACATGAATCTTCCTTTCCAAATCTAAAAATTTTACCTTTCTTGGTGAGGTCAACAACCTCCTTCCAAATAGTCATCTGAATTTCCATCGACAGTTGAGGAAGTGGCGTTCCTTGGGAGGTAGAACCTTCACCTTGAGTAGATGCTTGGATCTCTGAAAGTCTTTTTGTATACTTCTCCTACATTAAGAAGAATGTAAGTATTTTCGTCAATTTAAAGATTAAAAGAGTAAAAGAAAATTATAGTGAATATGAGCATATGTAACAACCCTCCGAACCCTAGGACTAGGAGTGTTAGTGTTTCTTAATTCCTGGGGTGAAATGGACAGAGTTTCCCCTAAAAACTAACCATTTTCTAGGCTTAAAGCCTTACATTAAATCCCTTGCATTGAATACAAGCAAAAAAGGATAAATCAAATCAAGCTCAACGGCTACACGCCGGAGACTAGAACTCTGCGGGCCATACACCCGGGGTTCATAGGGCGAAACAGACAGAGTTTCCCCTAAAAACTGACCATTTTTCAGACTTAAAGCCTTACATTAAATCCCCTACATTGAATACAAGCAAAAAAGGATAAATCAAATCAAGCTCAACGGCTACACGCCGGAGACCACAACTCTATGGGCCACACGCCTGAAGTAAACCATTCAATAAAGTTCACTAATAGAAAAGAAATGCAAAGTACAACTCAACGGATCACACATCCGGAGTACTCGACATCCCAAAAATAAGCAATTTAAGTGGATATGAAGTGTGAAGAAAACGACATTGATGTTCCACATCACATAACCAAAACAAGCCTTGGAAATTAAACAATTCAGCTTAAATTCCTTGGAAATTAAACAAGTACTTGCTAAGATTAAATAATTCAGCTTCAAGTATGAGAATGTTCCACATCACATAACCAACACAAGCCTTGAAGTGTAAAGAAAACTGTATTTGTAAAGAAAGCTTCAGGTATGCATTTGTATAAAAATGTTCCACATCATGTAACCAACACAATCCTTCAAGTTCAAATTCCTTGGAAATTAAACAATTCAACTTCAAGTACAGATATAATTCTTTAAGGGAAGTGTATATATACCTTAGAAGGTAGTCTAACTTCAAAATAAACATAATATGTTCCATTCTCCATTATGAGCTTCTTTGAGAATTTAAGATTGCCATTAACTAGATCCCTTTGCATCAAAACTGGTGATGGCTTATTCGATCTAAAATATATATTTGCTGACATTTTCTTCTTTTGAACATATATTCAAATACTTGCTGACATTATCAAAACAAAACATTCAATGTGTATGTGTAAAAATGAAACTCGTGAAAACTACCTCCTTCGATCTCTCCTAATGTTGATTTAAGTTCTTGAGCTTATAAATTTTCAGAGAAATAAGTCACTTACATATGCCTCTTTTGACTTTTGATCGACAAATGATTGATCTTTTTTCGTAGAGTGGGTGACTGCAAATGATTCATCAATAGTTGGCTATCTTTGTAATTTTTCCGCCTACATACAATTAAAAGTAGATTAGTGATTATAAACACATGTAAATAACTTCAATTAGTTAGTCGAAATCAACGCATATGTACAAAAATTATATATATATTTATATTACCAATCTCCTCCTATGCTCAGAATGGGAAATTGATCCACCACAATGTACAGATGAACCTACTCCCAACGGTGATGCTCAATTCGTCTTGCCTAACATACTTTTCCCCTTGAATTCTTTAGACTCCCAATATGCATATAAGCCATCATAAACATCTTTGCTTAGCCACATAGGTTGTTTGCCACTTTTTCGAATCTCAAATGTCATTCCTTTTAATCTTGATGATCCACGAAACTCGAAAACTCTCCTAATCTCATGAGCATGCTCATCATCCCAACAAAAGTTTCTCTAAAAGTAATCCAAAATTATAAGCACAGGTAAGTATGTGAAAAAATATGTACCAAATGTTCTTTTTTTTTTTTTTTGCAACTATTAGGCAACTTACTTTGAATTCATCAAACCACATATTTCGCACTTTAATTGGTATTTCCTTCCAAGTCTGATACGGTGAATCAAACTTACTTCTCATGATATTAGAAGGGCATGAATGACATGAGTATGGTTTGGGTAGAATCTGCCCAAAAAAAAAAAAAAAGAAACATATAGTCATGAAAAGTTCAATGCAAAAAGTAAGTACTTACTCTTTTCCTCTCGGAAAGATCTTCATCTTGGTTTGTCGTTGGACATCTTCAATAGGCTGGAAAACTTCTTGAGAAGGCTGAGAAGTTTCAGGAGTAGTTATAGGAGTAGGAATGCCTATTGGAGTGGTGGTAGATGTAGGTACATGGCCAAAAGAAAGGTGGGTTGGTTGGATAGTAGACAGTCGGGTATTTGGCAAAGCATGATTATGAAAAGGAGGAGAGCTTGTAGGGATGGAATTTTGGGTGGGATCTATGGTAGGGGGCAATGGTAGGTGAAGGGGTAGATGCGGGAGTCCCTTGAGAAGAAGTAAAAGTGAAACGAAACTTTTTCTTGGTACGACTTTTCTCCGACATCTTTCACGGGAAAAAAATTCATAAACAAATAAACACAAAATTGGTAATTTTCAAACGTAGAAATCACGAACATGATAGATACTCTTGGAAATTAACATGAAATCATACAAACATACATAAATAAGACTATCACAAAAGAAATAAGATTGTCTTCACGAACATTAAAATTATAATCATGAAAATTATAACAAATGACTACTAATCATGAAAATTATAACAAATGACTACTCATCATCATCCTCATCATCTTCATCACCTTCAAGCTCTACATCATCTTCAACTTCGGTATCATCCTCATCAGTAAATTCTTCTTCTTCTTCTTCTTCCTCCTCCTCATCCTCTTCATTCTGATGAGTCATTAGTGTAACATCTATATCAACTTCTTCATATCCATCATCCCCGAGGTTATCAATTTGAACATCATCCAATATAGTAGTAGCATCAGACATAATCTCCTCTTGATAAGCACGTTACAGTGTGTACTTGCTATCCACTCTAGATTTAGGAGTAGTTTTTATAACCACCCGCCAATCTTGGTTGTCTCTTCTTCTCACCGGATATGGCACGTAATACACCTGAGTTGCAAAATCCACAAATATGAACAGATCCTATTTCCTATACCTTCGAGTGTGTCTAATTTCTACAATACCAAAATCTTTATGCACCCTTGTACCACTATTAGGGGTGTTGTTGAACCAGTGACAACTAAACAAAACACACTTTTTGATTGGCTCTCCCGGATATTCAATCTCAACTACATCTTTCAGAATCCCTTAGAAATCATTTTCAACGCCACCTTCTCCAGCTCCTTCAGCACAAACTCCACAGTTGTAAGTTTTTCTGTCTTCATTCCAAGCTTCTGTGTGGAACTTATAACCATTGACTGTATACATAGGCCATGTATTTGCAAGTCTTAGAGGTCCCAATGCTAACTCACACAAATATTGATGACGTTCCGTATCATACATTTGCATCATATCCACCTAATAAATAAGAAAACATAATTTAATTACTCAACTAAGCAATATACATATATATATATATATATATATATATATATATATATATAATATAAAATATATATTAATTTAATAGCTTAACGAAGTAATACGTTAGCATCAACTTACATTATTTCTAAACCAGGAACCAAATTGTGTTGCGATTAAAGCGTTAACCTGTTGATCAGAAAGGTATGGGTTGTCTTCTATTTTTTCTTGAGTGAAGAAGTTGCCAAATGTACCACTCCTTTTTAGGGTTAAGTACGTATTAAATATGTTTTGAAAGAACATATTGAAATATAAAATATTAATAACTAACCCAATATAAGGTTGTACTTCCTCGCAGTTTAGTAGAACATGAAGATGAGCAGCATTATATTCTTCATCAGTCAACCACCGCGGTGTTACTCGCCCACTGGAACGACCTTATGGACGAAAGCTCGACAAAGTTGGTTGTGTATCATCCTGCTCAACTTCATCCTCATTTCTTTTATTTCTATTTTGCATACACGGTACATTAGATGCGAAATAGTATGTGCAAAAGTGAGATGTTTCAAGATTAATGTACGCATCACATATTGAGCCTTCTACACGGGCCTTATTCTGCACCATTCTCTTTAATAAGCCCAAAAACCTACGATATAATTTGCCATATATGTTAGCAACTGTAATTTAATCCTGAAAATATTTCTAAAAGTTATGTATAAAATAATAAAAACTTACCTCTCAAAAGGATACATCCAACGGTATTGGACTGGTCCTCCTAATTTTGCTTCACAAGCCATGTATACAGGCAAATGCTCCATGCAATTGAAGAAATTAGGAGGGAAGATACACTATAATTTGCATAAGGTCACAACAATATTCTTTTCCATTTGGGACAGTTTCTCCTCATGCAACACCATTGAGCATAAGTCTCTAAAGAATTGGCTAGGTTCAGTAAGAGGCTTCCATATTTGTTCAGGAAGTGCACTGAATGCAATTGGAAGTAATGATTGCATGAACACATGGCAATCATGGCTCTTCAAACCACTTATCTTGGTCTTATCAACATCCACACATTTAGCTAAATATGATGAATAATTATCCGGCGTTCTCAAATCCTTCATCCATTGGCAAATAGCCTTTTTTTCCTGCATTGAAAAGCTAAATTTTGCCTTTGGTTTCACAATTTTGCCATTAGCCAACTCCTTCAGCTCTAATTCTTTATGCCTACAGTATAATTTCAAGTCCATTCTTGCTTTGACATTGTCCTTTGTTTTGCCATCTATATCCATAACTGTGTTGAAAACAGCATCAAATACATTCTTCTCTATATGCATAGCATCCAAATTGTACGGAAGTAAGTTAGTCTTCCAATATGGCAATTCCCAAAATATACTTTGCTTGGTCCACTTGTGAACTTGTCCAAAACCCTCAATGATAAAAGGTCCATTTTTAGTCACCTTAGGAAGGTGTTGCACAGTTTGCCATATTGTTTCCCCATGTAGTCTAGTAGGAGGCCTACTAGTTTCACTTTTGTTCTTTGTAAATGCATCCTTATTCCTCCTAAATTGGTGATCCATTGGCAAAAATTGTCTATGACAATCAAACCACATCGACTTCCTTCCATTCTTTAAACGAAAGGCTTTAGATGAGGACATACAAATTGGACAAGCTAGTTTTCCATGCGTACTCCACCCAGACAACATGCCGTATGCAGGGAAGTCATCAATAGTCCACATCAATGCAGCCCTCATTTGAAAATTTTCCTTCCTAGAAATGTCATATGTTTGGACACCTTCATTCCATAAGGTTTTCAAATCATCTATCAAAGGTTGCAGATATACATCTACATGGGCTTTGGGATTTTTCAGACCAGGAATAATGCAAGTCAAAAACATATAAGGTGTACTCATACACATTTCTGGAGGGAGATTGTAAGGAGTTAGAATGACCGGCCAACATGAATAGGGCTTTGTGTACTGTGATGAAAATGGAGAGAAACCATCGGCACATAAGCCAAGTCTAACATTCTGTGGCTTAGAGGCAAAATCAGGCCAAGTTCCATCAAAATGTTTCCATGCTTCTCTATCAGATGGATGACATAAAACACCAGGCTCTCGAGGATTTTCAAAATGCCATCTCATATGTTGAGCAGAACTATAAAATGCAAATAATCTTTTGAGCCTAGGAATGATAGGAAGATAATGTATTCTTGCTAAAGGCACATCCTTTTGTTTTCTCTTTTTTTTGGACGTACGCACCCTATATCGAGGAGCATAATAAAATTTGCATTGTTGTAGATGTGCATCATCTTTATAATACAACATACAACCGTTAACGTAATAATCTATTTTTACAGAAGTGAGCCCCAATTTTCTCACTAACTTTTCTGCATCGGAGAACTTACTCGGTACATAATTCTTAGATGGACATGCTTCTTTAATAAGTTATACAACTTCATTAAAACAACTCTGTGACATATTGTGCTCGGATTTAATACTCATCAATCTAAGAGCAACTGATAACTCAGAATGATTAGTGCAGTCATCCCACAAAGGACGTTGTAATGCATTTAACAAATCATAAAACCTTTGTGCATCTGGATTAGGAGATTCTAGAATATGTTGATTAAAAGCGTCTTCAACCATTGTGTGATATGCATCATTGGACATAGCATGATTTTCAGAAGAAATACTAGGTGGACTATGATGCATGTTTAATTCTTCACCTTCAGGGGGTTGAAGTTCCCCATGTAATGTCCAATACCAATATCAACTAGTGAACCCTTTCTTATATAGATGAACCTTAACTTCTTCCGGTGGTAGTAATTTTGTATTCTCACACTTCGCACAAGGACACCTATATACTTTCTCCCTCAAATACATAGGAAGGTTTCTTGCAAACATATCAAACTCATTAACCCCCACCACAAACTCAGGTGTTAATCCACCTCTATTGGGAAAAAGTCTATTAACCATCCACCTACGATGCTTCGGAATTTTCATATTCTATTTAAGTTAGAATAAGTTATTTCGTTAGTTTTTTTTTTCAACTATTAATATAGTATAGCATATTAAATTAAACAACATACTACACATAACAAATGTATCAAAGTGCACATAGCTTCTTACATGAAAGAATAATTCTCACACTTAACAACCACATGCATATAGGATCTAAGAGAGGTTCATAGCATTTAGGAGTGTTCAACAATGTTTTCATGATTAGTAGTGGGGAGGTAGAAATTTAGTATTAAGTTTCTCCTTCATTTTCCTCCAAGACCTAATCTTGTCCTTCCCTTTTCTAGCCCTTTTCGATACCACATTACTCCACCAAATTGAAGAATACTTACGAAGTTTAAGAGCCATGAGTTTTACCTTCTTGTCATCTGGAACATCCTTGTATTCGAAGACTCTTTCAACGGTGTTCATCCAATTTATGAACTCATCCAGGTTGAGTTGGCCTTCAAAATCTGGGATCTCAACCTTGAGATCCAAGGTAAGTTGTTTGCCCCTCCTTGTTCTTTTCGGTCTCCTTTCACAGTCTTCGTCACTTGTAGCAAAAGGGTTGCCGTTGCTTTCTTTATCAACCGATTGAGATTCACTAAGAGAGTGAGAACTTTGAATTTCTCTTCAGCTGTTCTTCATAGCTTAGTCTAGTTGCTTCCTAAGTTGCTCAAGTTGAGCATCATTTTTAGCATTTAGCTTCAAGAGTTGCTCAAACTTTTCTTCTAAAGAGGTGCTTGTAGACATCTTGGCTCTTGAATGAAAGATTGTGTTGTTTTGGCACGGAAAGAGTAAGGGACGACTGCGCTCACTGGCACGGTCAGGCCGTGCTGAACTTCTGCTCTAGAATGGCAAGGCTGGAATATGGCACAGTCGTGCTCCAGAGGCACGGGGTGACCGTGCTACAAATATATCTGGGCACGGTTGGTGTCTTGTTACGGGGAGGCATTGTGGTTGATTTTTGGTTTGTGTTTGGAAATGTGTTTGGTGATGTGTTTGGGTTAGAAGCTTGGCCTAGAGGGTAGCCAAAGCTCTAATACCACTTGATGCACTTCTAAGACCTTGAAGTGAAGATGAAAGAAGAGATCTCAAGTAGTGATGGAAAAGGAGAAAGAAGAGAGTTCACAGTTTTGTGCTTGAGTGAGAAGATAGATAAGTAGCTAAGATTCTTGGATGAGATATCACTACCAAGAAGCTCAGGGCTCACCCGTAAGATTAAAAGAGATAAGATATCACCACTTAATTAACCTTAAAAGACTCTTGAACACCACTCTAGTGAGCTATTCTAGAGATAAGCAAGAGAGAGAAACACAAGGGAGTATAAACTCAACCAATTCATATATTCAAAAGTCAGGATTACAAGAGGCAAGGAGGTTAATAAACCCCTTTCCTTACTACAAATACACCACCCACAGCATGGGAAACACCCCCATCCACTTGCCTAAGGTAAGTACATCAAAGAGCTTAAGGCTTGATAACACATTAACCTCAAGTCCCACTCAAAAGAGGTGTTAAAACCCTAAACAATCTGATAATTACTCTCCTAATACCGTATTTGGGCTCTAAACAAGTGGGTTGTATTTTAGTTTAGCCAAAAATGGGTGCTGGACAGTTGGTTAATACCCAAAATACAAAACAACCACTAACCAATTAATAGGGTGTTTTCTTGTACTTTGGGCCGGATAAAAGAAATCTACTTGGACAAAAGGTTCCATCTTCTAGGGGGGTTAATGATAAATATTATAACACCTTTTGAAGCCAAGAAATCCCAAAGATCAACAAAGGAAGTGGCCCTCCCATCAGGTGTATGTTACGGTATGTGCTGCAGGAGCTGAAACTAGAGCAGTTGAGTTTGTTGCTCTAGTTAATTGATCAAACGAACTACAAATGACCTGAAACTTGTTTTTCTGGATTCTAGACTTCTTAAGCTTTCTTTGGGCATGAGAATCATCTTCCCCACTTTTCTAGAACTCATGATATGAGGCAGCAAAGTTCAGCAATTTCACAGGCTGAACCAGAAAAATGTGTTGCTTGGATTTCCTTGATAAGGGTCACCACGGCCTTGATTTCTTGAACACTTGGAAGAGTTTGCTAATCATGGACTTATTCTTCAATTGTGGGCTCCTTACGTGTATAAAATACACAAAGGCAAAGTTGTTACACAAGTGATTTTTGGGCTTCCTTACTAGGAAGTGCTATAAAACATTTCGAGTGATTACAAAACTTTATGAATTAAATTCATTATATAACTGTTATGATTAAAAATTACAATGTTAGCAATATGTATATAGGCTTTTGTTCCAAGACTTGTGTGCTTTGTGTCCACTTATATTTAGGCTTTTGTTCCATAAGCTAGCATGAATGGAGCATGACATGTCAAGGTCTTACATGTTATTTTAATTGACCAGAGGATCAAACTATTACAAATTCTAGAAAGCAAATATCTTCCAGGAGAGGAGTTAATCGATTACTTCTTATGTTTGCACCAATCATGTTTTTTGTTTTTGAAAATCATGTCATTACTCTAGGACTATTGGTCAACGTTTAGAGGCTGACCATCTAAGGCCATTTCTATAGGACCTTCTATCTCATTATTAAGGATCACTTAGTCTTTGTGTTTAAACCAATAGGTAGTAGTTATCAACATTTAGGAGCAATTAATGGTGCTTAAGAGCTATTAATATTAGCAATTAGGATCTAAGAGAGGTTCATAGCATTTAGGAGTGTTCAACAACGTTTTGGAGCATTTAAAAATAGCTAGAAAAGTGTGAGTTCTACCTCTGTTGTGGTCGTATACTTTGATGATATTCTTGTGTACAGCAAGGCACCATCAGATTACATACAACATTTAAAGTAAGTTTTCTCTACCTTAGAGACCAAAAACTGTATGAGAAGCTAGAAAAGTGTGAGTTCTTTGTGCCAAGGGTTGTCTTCCTTGGATATGTTGTTTCTTCTGATGGTATTCAGGTGGATGAAGCCAAGATTGATGCAATCAGGTCCTAGCTAGTGCCTACTTCAATCACTACAGAGAGGAGTTTCCATGGTTCAGCCTCTTTCTATAGAAGATTCATCAAAGATTTCAGCACCATCATGGCTCCTCTCACAGAATGCATGAAGAAGGGCAGCTTCTCTTAGACTCTAGTAGCACAGAATGCTTTTGAGGATATCAAGCAAATGTTATGTGAGGCACCTGTCTTGGCCTTGCCTAATTTTGAAGAGTTATTTGAAGTAGAGTATGATGCCAGTGGAGTAGGCATTGGTGCTATTCTCACTCAACTCAAGAAGCCCCTGGCCTACTTTAGTGAAAAACTCAGTGGCCCTAAATTCAATTATTCAACCTATGATAAAGAGTTTTATGCCATAGTAAGGGCTTTGAGTCATTGGAGTCATTATCTGAAGCCTAAGGCTTTTGTTCTCTATTCGGATCACCAAGCATTGAAGTTCCTTAATCGCCAACCCAAGCTCAATGCAAGACATGCTAAATGGGTTGAATTTATGTAAGCTTTCACTTTCTCTACCAAGCATAGGAAAGGAACTGAGAATGTGGTAGTAGATGCACTCTCAAGGAGGTATGCCTTAGTCTCAGTTCTGGGTGCCAAACTACTGGGAGTGCAAGCTCTTTAAGCCTACTAACTTGAAGACCTAGTCTTTTGAGATTTAATGAAGCACACTCCAGCTTAAGGGCCCTATGTGATGCAAGAGGATTTTTTCTTCAAAGGAAATAAGCTGTGTATTCCAACCTATCCCTTGAGGGAATTATTGGTAAGAGAGGCCCACGGAGGTTCACTTGCTGGGCATTTTAGGATGAACAAGACCTTAGACATTCTTAGAGAACATTTCCATTGGCCTAAAATGGGGGAAGTTGTTCACAGGATGGTGTCTAGATCCTCTATTTGCGATAAAGCCAAGAGCTAGTTCCATCAAGGTCTTTACAGACCACTTCCAGTTCCCTTAAGACCTTGAAAAGATGTCAGCATGGATTTCATTGTTGCCTTGCCCAGGACACAGAGGGGCAAAGATTCAGTAATGGTGGTAGTTGACAGGTTCACCAAGATAGCTCACTTTGTGGCATGTCATAAGCTTAATGATGCATCTCACATTATTGATTTGTACTTTAAGGAAATCATCAGACTACATGGTGTGCCCAAGACCATTGTGAGTGATAGGGACACTAAGTTCTTATCTCATTTCTGGAGGAGTTTATGGCATCTGTTGGGAACCAAGCTCTTATACAGCACCACTTGCCATCCCCAAACTGATGGCCAAACAGAAGTCACAAACAGGACCTTATCCACCCTTCTTAGAACCATAGTCTAGAAGAATTTGAAGGAATGGGATATCAAGCTACCTGATGCTGAGTTTGCCTATAATAGAACACCAACTAGAGCTACTGGTTGTTCTCCATTTGAGGCACTGTAAGGAGTCAACTGCCTGACCCCCATTGATCTCATTCTGTTACCCACTGATTGCAAGGTCAGTTTTGATGCTGAAAAGAGAGCCAAGGAAATGAAGAAGTTATATAAGCAAATTAGAGCCCATATTGCGAAGATCAATGAGGCTTACAAAGCTAAGGCCAACAAGCATAGAAAGGGACTTGAGTGCTAGCCGGGAGACCTTGTATGGTTGCACCTAAGAAAGGAAAGGTTCCCCACCAGGAGGAAAAGTAAGCTGATGGTCAGAGGAGATAGACCTTTCAAGGTCCTAGCCAAGGTGGGAGCAAATGCATACAAACTGAAGCTTCCTGGAGACATGGCTGTCTTAACCACATTCAATGTGGGTGACCTTAGCCCCTATGTGGAAGATGAAATTGATTTTGGGGATTTGAGGGCAAATCCTTTCAAAAGAGGGAGGATGATACATATCAAAGGCCAAAACAAGGCCCCTAACCTAGACCAAAAAAGGCTTTGCTTCTTGACCACCACGAAGGCCAATTCTTTAAAGCCTTACAATTCAATTTGGAGGCTACATTGGGGAGGTCCTTACTTTGCTGGACACCCTAGCATCACTATAAGCCAAGTCAAGTCATTTAGAGGCTAAAACAGTAGCCTTAGTTCATTTCAGTTTGAATAAGATCAACGTGCAATTCAGTACATTTGGAGCTATTCCTCTAACTTTCAGTGACTCATTGGTACATGAGGGGTCTAAGTCCATTTTGATTAGTAACCTAACTCATTTATCAGCTCATGTTCAGCTCCTAAATGATGCAGGTTGCTGATTTTTGGTTCTGGAATCAGTCATAAGTAGCAGCAGGTTAGTAATAGCAGCAGTTTCTAAAGGAGAATTTTATCCCTAGCTTGGCAGCTCATTTTGACAAGGTTAAGGGCATGAAAGTGTGTCTAAATATTTATCAAACAAGGTCCTAAAGTTACAGATTCAGATCCTTTGGCACCAGCTTTTAACCAGCGCAAGTACACTGGAAATATCCTTTTATCCCCTGGATTTCAGGGTGTTGTACTTGCTGATAGGCCGGCTTAAACCTAATCTAATCAGCTGCAAATCATCTCCCAAGACCATCATTAGTGAGTACCTTGATGCTATTAAAGGTTGACACCTCAGTAATGGAGATAAGTAAAGGGTTTAGGTGTCACAGATCAAGCTTCTTGTTGTTTTAAGCTAGTTTAAGTTCAAAACTATTTGCTTATTTTGCTTAGTTCAGTTGTAGCCGTTGATCCTCTGTTTGTAATTGAGTATTTAAGGCTCATTTTCACTTGTAATACTTAGATTTTGGATAGATGAAAGATCCTTTGCTAGTTCAAAGCAAATCCTCTCTTAAATCTCTCTAAATTTTATCCTTTGTAGTGGTGTTTGAGAGTGGTTCTTTATCTGATCTTCTGGTGCATTGCTTTTGGAAGATTGGTGGTGAATCCTTGCAGTTCTGGTTGGTGGATTTTCTCTCCTTTATAGCAGATCATATCTTCCATGTTGAGTTGCTAGCTTTTGGTTCTGACCAAGCCTTGCAAGTCAGCATACATCATGTACATAACCTAATATTAAATCACAAGGGGTCTAAGTCAATCAAGGAAGTGCAATTCCCAGAATCATACAAAAATAGAAAATCTTTTTTTTTTAAAGATTTTTTCTCTTCTTTTTTCTTTTTCAAAATTTGTGAGGCTAGGCTTCCCCTCCCCCAAGACCCCCACAGCAAAATCACACAAGGCCACATTATGGGAAAGGGAGCCACAAGAGCAGAAATGAAAGAACACAAAAACAAAAAGATAGACACTACTTAACATACATCATATACAAGACAAATAGAGCAATTGTATTGGGTTGGGTACTTAATGCACTTGAAGGACTTTGCCACCCATAAGAAGTTATTAGATTGCTTTTATGGAGCATCAAACATCTACCTCAACCTCAAGCTACTATTCCAATCAAATCCCATAAAAGCTCTCAACAATCTATCATATATGGTGGAACAACATACAAATAGGTGAATGTAGAAAAAATAACAGAGAGTGCTCCAAATAGTGTAAGTTAAGGCCCACTTACACTTATCAAAGCTCTGGGCCCAGTCATATGAGGGACATGTGTTCACATATAGATAAAATGAGTAGGACAATAGCCTAAATGAATAAGAAATATTATAAATAAATGATTTTGGGAGGTATCTGAGCCCAATAATGAATTTAACATCTCTAAAAGGTGAAAGGAAAGGGTTTGGGTACAACCTTATAGGGAAATGGAAAAATCAACACATAAAGGGTTACGTAGCTCTAATCCTCATCCTCTACGGGATCCTCAAGTCTCTCAACCTTAGTGTGGTTAACAAGAGTCTGGCCATATCATAACCATCAATCACAAGAGTACGAACAACTTAGAAAAAGTGAACTTGGAGGGATCCAAGAGATAGTGAAGAAATGTATAGGGGATGAAAAACAAATGAATTGGGGGGATAAATTAGGACACTGAGGTATGGAATCCATGGCCTTAATGTTGGAGATTAACATTTTAGTCACATCTTTCTCACATAAATCCTCCCCATCAGAAATACACTAGTTATTAAACTTATCAACAGAAACACCAACATTATCCAACACATCTCACCTTCTTTAAACTCAAAGGAGTGAGAAAAAGAGATAGATGCATTAGGTATGATTAAGACATCACAAGTAGTGTCCTTGGATGTGCTAGTGTCAGATGCAAGGTCAGGGCATGGAGATAATAGAGAGGTCCTTTACCTTATTGCCGTCCTTATTCTAATTAACCATAGAACAAGTTTCTCCATTATAGTCCTTGTCATCTTCTCTAAGCTCTCTTTTAATTTACTTTTAAAGCTAGATCTCAAAGGCAGAAATGAACAAGCATTAATAGCATGATTAGAATATTCAAAATAATCACACAAAAGAGGAGTGCATGGGGTAGGAATGGTTCAACTAAAATCCTTTCTAATATTTTCATACTCCCAGGCATCATGAGCTAAATATTCAAAAAAGTCTAAAATTTCATCAAGAAATTTAAAAACAAACCCCCCAAACCCTGCACAATACATGGTTTCAATGTGCCCCCGATATTCCATATTCAATCCTTAAAAAATAACTTGACAAATCTTCTATTTTTCAAGATATTGATTAGCACATTAAGCATAAAAATCAAATATGACCAAAATATTTTGATGCTTATATTGCGGAAAATGGAATTTAGCCATTACTTTTTTATATAATTTTATTTTTTATTTCAAACAAGAAAAATAAGCTAAATGGATATTGAAGATATTAACCAAATTAACTAAGTAACTAATCTAAACAACAAAATTATAAAAACTAATCTATGAAATAAAATTACAAAACTAATCAGATAAATAAACATATATGAAAAATAGTGGTCCAAATCCAAACCACTGTCCCCAATAACAGCGTTAAAAACTTAATATGCTCCTATACGGAGGTATAATAATTAGGCCTGGCAATGGGTCGAATTTGGAGTGGGTGACGCTCTACCCGCATCCATCACCCACATCGATCCACTCCACCTGATCCACCCATCACCTGCTCATCCGCTCCCCCGCATCCAATCCACCCACCACCTGCGGATGAAGCGGGTAGTAAACGGGTGAAACGGATGAAATGTATTCTACTTCATTTTATTTGTTTGTTGCTCAAATAAGGTTCAAAAACTTGGACAATTTAAAACATACAAAACAATAACCAACGGGAACCACATGCCCTAATCGTAAACATAACAATTATCAGAAATGATAAAGATATCAAACATAAGTTTTTAATATACATATATATATATATATATATATATATATATATATATATATATATATATATATATATATATATATATTATATATATATATATATATATATATATATATATATATATATATATATATATGTGTGTGGGTGTGTGTGTATATATATATATATATATACATATATATATATATATATATGTATATACACATATACTTACATATATATAGTATATACATATATGTGTATTGTGTATGCATCGTGCATGTGTGTATGTATTTATATACATATATATAATGTATATATATTATATAATAATATATTATATACATCATATATATGTATATATATAGATATATATGTATATACATATATCCATATATATATACATATATATATATATACATATATATATATATATATACTAATATATATATATATATATATTATATAGATATATACATATATATATATATATACATATATATATATATATATATATAATATATAAAGCGGGTGACGGGTCGGATGATGATCGATGGATATGATCCATATATACATACATATATATATACATATATATATCTATATAATATATATATATCTATATTATATATATATATATCTATATTATATATATATATAAAGCGGGTGACGGGTCGGATGATGGATCGGATGGACCATCACCCGAATTCGACCCGATCCATCACCCGGTTATCTATCACCCATTTAATTCACCCGTTTAATTCACTCATTTAATCGGGTTTCCACCTGATTTTTTCGGGTCGGATGAATCGGGTATCCATCGGGTTCGGGTGAAATTGTCAGGCCTAATAATAATATCACAAGTATATGGTTGTCAGATGTAATGCTTGAGGGTCAATTCCACAGGAATGGGGTCAATTTCAGGCCACTTTAATTAAAAAAAAACCTAACCCACATTAACTAAATGTAAAGCAATAAATAAAAACAAAATCATTCAACAAATAAAAATTGAATCTATTGAATATGATTGAATCCACAAATTGAACAACTACTAATAACTAAATTAGTAGAGCAATTCAAATAAGCAGTAAGTTTCAATCACAATGAAAGGGAAGATAAAAGGAAAGTCGTTACCATGAACAGATCAAACTAAAAGTAGGAATGAAAAGAAAACTAAACTAAGTAATCAAACTTTAACTCAAATTAACATAGAAAGTAGTTTAATAAAGGATTTTGAGAGAGAGAATTAAATTAAACTACTCTACTCTTAAAATTCAAACTAAAACCTAAATCTAAGATGGGGAAGAATTGATGATTAATTGTGGTATCAAATCCTTCTTTTTAGAGTGGTGCTAGCCATCTTTTATTTTCCAAATTCTAGTTGGAGTAGGTTTTTTATTCTCCGCTCTTGATTAATATCACGAATGTCACTATAATAAAGAAATTCCTTAGAGTCCACTTCATTTCTAATTTTCGCTTGATTGTAACTTTTTAAATTTTGCTGCAATTAGTCTTATACAGCAAGTTAATGACCTTAATATTTTATCAAATCAGTATTCCTTGCATGGACATAGAAAAATCAAATAAAATCCAAAAATAATCTCGAATATAATGAAAAAAATAAGCGATTAGAAATACTCAAACGATAATGTTTGGTGCCCAAGCACTTAGCAATGTGTAGTAACATAGGACCTCAATTCCATAGGTGAAAGCCACTTGACCTCAGAGGTCATAGACGACCAAGATGTTCAAATCCAAAAGGCCTCATTGCTCTATAAAGCACTCAGTTTGGGTGGGCATGAAGATCCTATATGTGTTTAGATTGAGAGGCTATAAAATAGATTGAGGCACTAAAATTTGGGTGGAGACAGATATTGGGTTCAAGAGGTCATTTGGACTAGATATGCTTTCACTCTAAATGGCATCCCATTTGGGATGTCCAAGTCATTTACTTGAGCAACCATGAAGATGAAAAAGGCACTAGAAATATCCTATTTAATTTCACAATGGTTAGCAAATTCTATAATGGTGTCCAATAGTTAGGAAAGAATATAGATGTCATGAAAAAAGGATGAGGAGAGGACATCATACCGAACAAACAATAATAACATTATTAATTAGGGAATCTCATGACTATAACCACTCAGGGAAATAAAACATACAGTACGCTAGTAGGACACTAAAGTTACCAGTATGATTATAATCATCTATATAAATATAAACAAATATAGACAACTAACAATACTCATGGCATATTGAGGGCTTCCTCTATGGTCATAACCACAATAGATAAATCAAAGTTGCTCTCTGTTAGATCCTTCTAGTCCAAACTAAATCCAAATAATGCTCCCCTTTGACTAAGGACCACATCAAATTCAATCGGTACAGTCTAAGGTCTTCTTTGATCTGGTCTAATTTTAGAGCTAATATTAAACAATTCTATCCATGAATAAAGAATTGCAGATGAGCAAAGTAGAAAATCTATGAGGGATTCCTCCAAAGCTATATTTACCATACCTCCTTACTACTTGGTAACATAAGGAGAAGCTCTAAATATGGGAGAACGAGGAGCCAAGACAAAGTTGAACATTATCAATCTAACTTCACTAAAGAGGGTTCTTCCTACGTTAGGGCTAAGCTTCCTCTAACATCACTAGAAGAGCCTGATCCTAGTAGTTTTAAAGTTCCTTAATATAGCTTAGAGAGATTGAGCCTTTCCCTTAAAAGAGCTTACCATTATTCATTCAAAAACAGCTTATGCAGCTTCTTAATGTGTATATTAAGGAACCAGGACCATAAACATGTCTTTGAGTGAATAACAACATGAGCACTAATGCTAGTGCTAAGATTGCTCACCTAAGGAGCATCTCTAAATCTCAAAAGGTAACTCTAAGAAAGCTCAAGAGGAAGTCCAAACTCTGAAGGAGTCGAAGAGGGAGAGAGAGCTTCCAACTTCTTTGCTCAACAATTGAAAATGCAATGTTGATCACTCTACATATTGAGTTTTTTTTTTCCCCTATTCTGGAGAATGTTGATGGTGAGGTCAATGTGGAAGCTCAGAATCTTAAAAGAATGATAACCAATTGGAATGTTTCTTAATTTTTTTTCCCCTATGCCTCATGCTTCTTTTAGGCCATTATAATTATCCCTTATAATAAAGTTTTTATTAACTTTTCACTTCTTTTTATAGAATTTGTAATTGTACATTTGATCAAACTTATGATGTAATTCAAACTTTAATTTAAGGTTCAATACACTACGATAAAATACACAAAGGCAAAGTTATTACACAAGTGATTTTTGGGCTTCTTTACTAGTAAGCGCTATAAAACATTTGGAGTGATTACAAAACTTTATGAATTAAATTCATTATATAACTGTTATGAATAAATATTGCAACGTTAGCAATGTATATATAGGCTTTTATTCCAACACTTGTGTGCCTTGTGTCCACTTATATTTAGGCTTTTGTTCTATGAGTTAGCATGAATGGACCATGACATGTTAAGGTCTTTTATGTTGTTTGATTGACTAGAGGATCAAACTATTGCATATTCTAGAAAGCAAATATCTTCCAGGAGAGTAGTTAAGCGATTACTTCTTATGTTTGCACCAATCATGTTTTTTGTTATTGAAAATCATGTCATTACTCTAGGACTATTGGTCAACATTTAGAGGCTAGCCATCTAAGGCCATTTCCATAGGACCTTCTATCTCATTATTAAGGATTACTTAGTCTCTGTGTTTAAACCAATAGGTAGCGGTTATCAACATTTAGGAGCAATTAATAGTGCTTAAGAGCTATTAGGATTAGCACTAGGATCTAAGGGAGGTTCATAGAATTTAGGAGTGTTCAACAACATTTTGGAGCATTTGAAAATAGCATTTAGCATTTAGAAACATCTAAGGAAGACATAAATATTAGTAGAGCCTTTTTCTTTATTATTACAACCCATACAACTTAGTACATCATTAAAATCCTCCGACAGGATGATTAGCATTTAAGAATAATAGTTAGCATATAGAACTATTTAGGAGCAATTAGCATAACCAAGGAGCATCTTAGAGCTAAATGATTAGTATTTAAGAATAGTAGTTAGTTATACTACTGTTTAGGAGTAATTAGCATCACCAAGCAGCATTTTGGAGCTATTAACAATGTTTACAAATTGTGGTTAGAGTTTGGAAATGTTTAGTGTTTACCAAATGGGGAAATAAACATGCCCTAATTAGGAGATGATCCATAGGGTTAGGATTGTTACCTATTCCAACCTTCGCCTTTCCTTTGTCGATTTTTCTTGGTGCCATGTTATGTTACTCGGGCCCTCACAGATGAGGCGAATGTTTTAACATGTCTTCTATGGATTACTTTGGTAGATCACAGGAAACCTTGCACCATCAATCTAGTTAACGTGCAAAGGAACCTAATGATGGGGTGAAGATTCCTCCTTTATGAAAGCCTTTAGTGCTCAAGTTAGTGAAGGAATGTGGAAAGCTAGAATAGGTTTTGAATTGAATATAACAGTGCAGAATTTGCTTACAGTCACCTACTTACCCTTCATGCTGATCTTAGCTTGCTTATGTAAGGGTTCTGGTAAATATTAGGGTGTTACGTTGGCATTTTCTTATTACATAAGCAAAGTCCTAACTAAATTGATCTTCCAAGACAATTGCCTTACACTACAAGATATTGTGAGGTTTATCCCTTTCTTATGGTCAATCCTCATATCACACTGATTGTGTTGATGAAGGTGGCAGTATGCTCACATCTTCTATTAGGTTCCACCTTAGATGCTTATCGAAGACCCAATGGAGGGAGCACATTAGAATCATATGTAGATTCTAGAACATCATAGGAATGATTTCACAAGACGACATTGTAAACATAACAAATATTTGTTTGGTTCAAAAAGTCAAAATGGAATTGAATTAGGAATATATCAAATCAAGAGTTATACAAATGGTTGTTGGGTTCTAATATCACTTGTTTAATTCAACCCATGAATGAAAAAAAATCTAGTTTCAATGGTACATTTTTATATAAGCTCATAAGAGGTTTACTTAGACCCATACTTGAATGGTTGAGAGAATCACATGTCACAGGATTAGAGTTTAATGTAGTTGGTTCTCAGTGAGATTACCTAATCCTTTCTGAATTTGCTTTGTATTGCTGGGTTTCAGTGTATATCCGCATGTAGGTGGGACCCACTTTAGGAGTTATGATTGTTGTTGTCTTGTGTTTCTCTATTGTCATTTTTGTGTGTGTATACTTATTACTCTTATTTTGCTCTATTGTCAAACTGGTACATTCTCTAACTAAGTTGTGTTAGTTGTCATTTTCTTTGTTACTCTAGTTTTTTAGGTTCTTTAGGCATTCTTGTTGGGTAATGGCCTTGTGCATTATTTATCATTGTCATAAAGCATGGTTTGAAGAAACTTTTGTGGATTTTTTGAAGTCTAAGGCAGTCAAAAAATTGAATGAAGGTGTTATCAAGTGCTTACAAAAAGTGGATCATCCTAGCCACACTAACTATAAAATCCCATCTCATAAAGATATGAGAATGTCCTATTTAATCTCAGGGAATTTTCCAAGACTATTATGTTGTATGCAAGAGGTCTCTGATTTCCTTGTGTTAGTGCACCAATGTGACAAAGATGTAGAGTTGATGATTGAACTAAGGGCTAGATTAAACACCAATCGTATGACGTGTTCCCTTCAACTTAATGAACTTGAAGGAACAACACTCCATTTTAAATTAATAATGAAGTTTGGCATCTATAATGTCAAGTGATATATAAGACAATCACATTGCTTCTAAATATGCTATTGGTCGAGGATGCAAGGATGGACTTAGACATTGCTCTTAAACTCAAACCAAAGACCAAATTCATGTTGGAGGAACTCCAAAAGCTTGAAAGGATTATGAGGCCGAAAAAGGAGGTCCCATGTGTTATAAAGGCACAGATAAGTTTAAATAGATTTTTGATCGACTTTATATAAGCTTATAGATGAAGAGCTCTATGACAAATTAAAGAAAATAGGCACAAATAATGACAGTAGTAGCAAACTCTAGGCAACTCAAATGAAGCATTCCCTAACAATGTTAGATCTCATACCCAAAAGGATGTGGATGCATTTGACCATGATAACTCAAAAGGGATGCTGTTGGAGTATAATCATCCGAGAAGAAAATGAGGTAATAATAATGGTCCTTCGAAGGACATCTCAGTATATTCTTTATAAAATTTTGATAAAAAGGAGATTTTAGGGGAGTTAAATGCCACGAAACTTTTTGATGTTTTAGTGCAAGCCTTAGCAATTTTTCCCAGTCTATGAAACATCTAATTTTACAAGTAACACAAACATTGATAATACAACTTTACTGTCATCTCTTGCTCTGAAGCTTGGGAGAAAATCCCAATATGACATTTGGAATAGTTCTTACTGATGATGATGACTCTTCCAACTATATTAAGTGTGCTATAGCCATAATAAAGAATAAGATGTTATCATTTTCCAATACTTATTAATGAAGATATTGCATTAAACTCTACAGAAAATCTTACCAGAGTTTGAGTTAATGGTCGACACTTGAATTTTGCATGTCAAGAAGGTTTGAGTTTGTATGCAACTGACACATCATGGAATTCCAAGTCAAGCTTCAAAGAATGATCATGTGGTGAAAGCTTCACCTCTGCAAGTGAAAGGTCTGGATGACATGTTGAACTCATCAATTATGGAAGATATATCAACTATGATGGATGCTTCAACAAACTCATCATAGCATGAGAATAAATTGAAAAAGTAAGAAGCGAAAGTAGGTATTATTTTTATGTTCTCGGGTCCACATTAAAACTTAAGCACATAGAGGAAAGAAAGTTATAATGTTGGGATCTAAGAGAGGTCTCCTAAAGAATGATGCTGGGATAATAAGAAAGGAAGTGAATATTGGTGCTTAATCTAGTACTATTAACCCTTTTATTTGTTATTGTTCAGTCGCTAAAAGTGACTAAATAGATACTTCTAATAATTTAGTTTTTACTCGTAATCGAGATTATTTTTGGATTTCATTTGGATTATATATGTTTTCACAGAAAATAATAATTCGATGAAATATGAACTCATTTGCTTGGCATACAAGACTATTTAGAAGAGATTTTGGAAAGTTGCCAAATGAAAATTTAAAATCAAGTGGATTCCAAATAACTTCCTTATTATAGTGACTTTCACAATATTAATCAAGGGTGGAGAACAAGAAATCTACTCCAACTGGAATTTGAAAAGTGAAGGCAGGCTATCATTATTATAAAAGGAGGTCATGGGTTCCACATTTCACCAATTAGTTCTTCATCATCTTTGCTTAGGTTTTAGTTTAGATTTAGCAGTATAATAGTTTAGTTCAATTCTTTCTCAAAACCCTTAATCTAAGTACTAAGATTTGATTCAAGTTTGAGCTTTTATTAATCTATTCGATTCAGCTTTCAATTTCTGCTTTCAATTAGTTGGTAATTTCCTTCATTTCCCTCTCTTTTCCTCTCTCTTCTTGATTAGAGTTTATTCTTTTCTGAATCATTCTGCATATTTGTATATTATTAGTTATTAAATTCAATCATGTTTAGGTTAGACTAAATTTCTATTAGCTGAATGATTCTTTTGCCTATTTAGTGCCTTTAGTCCAATTAGTATAGGTTAGTTTTAGTTGTAGTGGCCGAAATTTGACCCTTTCTCTATGCATTTGACTCTCAAGTACTACAATTGACTACCGTACGCTTGTGGTAAAATTTTACATCCTTTTAACATTATATCAAATTTTTTGCGCTGTTGCCGGGGATGACAATTTGGCTTAAGGTAACTATTTTTCTCTTTGTTTGTTTATCATGATTATTTCCTCTACTTCTATCAGTAGATTAGTCGCATAATTTTTGTTAGTGGACTATAATCTTAACTTCTTGTTTTCCTTGCTAAAAAGAATAAAAACACATAAAAAAATTTTTTTTAACAAAAGATAGCCATTTTCAACTTCCCCTAAGATGAGCATGGATTGTTCTGGAGGTATTTTGACCGCTTGGATAGTTTTGTTGCTTAATGTGGTCACTATGCAAGATAGTGGGAAATTCTAACTGTGATTATGAGGGGATGAATGGTTAGACTTGAACTCTTTTAGAGCATTTTGGGTCTCTTTCTAAAACTGTTGATGAGGCAATAGACTTACTTGAGTGGGTGGCTAGGGATACTTATGAGTTCAAACATATTGCTTAAGCTTATGGTACGTTCTTTCTTAATCCATGCGCCTTTCATACTAGATCATTTTCTGAGGAAAAAGTTATGACTCCCTACTCCCCTCCCACTTCCATTCCTCAATGTGACCCTTTTACATGTGACTTATGCTATGCTTTCGATCATAACTCTAAACGTACGCCCCCATCGTGTTCAATTTAGAGCTTAAATTGAGAGTAGCATAGAAACTGCATGTAATTTAATGGAGTATATTATGAGTAATATGTTTAACTAGTTTTCACTATTACTTTAGAAACAAAATGAGTGTATTTTTGATGAGGAGGAGCATATGTTTGAGAAGACTTCTTTAGGGCGATCATATGAGAAGGTTATAGTAGAGATGTTACCAACTAGTCTTGAACGTATTGGACATATAACCCGTACCTCAATTGAGTTATTCCCTGCTCCTTTTATTTGTTCACTATCCTCCTCTTCCCTTGAGTACTCCTTGGTAAAGCGCATGGATGATTGTGTGACAACCAACCTCAATGATGATTTGGGCCTTAGATATTGAGAAAGAACGACTTGGGGGAAGGGGCAATGAGTTTGATACGTCCCTAGGTAAAAATAAAGGGTATAATCCCTCCATTGATCCGTTGATACTCTCTAATTTTACCTAAATGACATGCCTAGGAGTATTGTTCTACTGAGTTTACCTTATTATTATGTTGATCACTCTAAGGCATTTGATAAGCTAAAGAGGGCACTATGCATTATTGTTGTGCTAATAGTTGTGTTTTCTTACTAGCACTTGTTCGAGATACATGCACATGCTTATGATAAGCTCCTTTGATCTCTAACCTCATTTGAGTAAGAAGGTGGAAATCTTGAATAAGCTGGAGTGTCTGATGCTCCATGAGCCATCCAGTGATTTTTGATGGGTGATGAGCTAGCTCGGGTACTTCAGTATGTGACCAGATGTTATCATTCTATCCTTTACTCTATATATTATGTCTTCTATTTTGTCTTCTCTTTTATTTTGTGTCTTAGATGTTCTTTTCCCATAATGCGGACATTGTGTGATCTTGATTGTGGGGGAGGCGACCCATGCTTCAAAATTTTTAAAAAGAAAAAAAGAAGAGAGTTTTTTTTTTTTTTGAAAAACCAAAAAATGATTTTCTATTTTTGTGTGATTTTGCGAAATTCTGTTATCTTGATTGACTTTGATCCCTTGTGACTTGGTATTAGGTTGTGTACAAGTATAGTACGCATGATAGACATTCATACGAAGTATGTCATTCTATATCCCTATCCTACCGCTGTCATTCTATTATAATTTTGAGTCTCGTCACTATTTGTATATCTTCTATATCATAGGATATTAGCCTTCCATGGTTGGTTCTCCCACTTGTCTTTTCTCTTTTCATTGCTTTTATTTAGCCAAAAAAAAAGATTGGGAATGATAAGTAGACCTGACAAACTAACCCGCGACATGAAACCTGAACCGAATGACCCATACCCCTACCCAATCCGACATTTGAAATAGGCTAACCTAAAAGTTGACCCGAAACCCGAATTGACTCCAACTAAACTATACCCAACCCGAAAGTTCTAACAAAGTTGCTTATGTTTGCATAACAAGTTTATTGGACAAAAATCGTTTGATCCGAAGTCAACCCAAACTGAAGTTCACCCGATCGAAATCGAACCCACTCAAAATGTCGCTTGGTCGGAAATATGACCCGACCCAAACCTAAACCGAATGACCCATTTACCAGGTCTAATGACAAGAACCCCTTTTGGGCTCTTGTTATTAGGTGCTACCCTTAGAGGCAATACTGCTACTAGAAATCTTGTTTCTTAAGTCAAATAAGCCACTAAAATAGCTAAGTGGGATTGAATTGAACATTGGTAAGCTTAACTCCTAGAATGATGGTACACTTGCATACCATATATTAGGATGTATTCATTGGTTTGATGGATAGTGGGGTGTAAAGTTGGAGTATGGGTGTTATCGGTAGGGACCAAGAGTCTTGATATCTACATTGTGCTTGAGGATAATCGAGTATTCGGGCTTTAGGGATGATTTGTTGATTAAGTGTGTACAATTTTTGGCCTGTATAAATTTTCATATATTTGAAAAATTCAAAAAGGTTTTATGGTTTTTTCTTTTCTCTTTTTCTTTTCAAGATTTTATGGGTATATCTTTTGCGTATCCTCATGAGATCACACTTGTCCACTAGGGCGAACCTAGGGGCTTAAAGAATTTATTACATGTGCTAAGTGCAACTGTGATTCCTACGAAAGTGAGTTAGGTGTATTAGGTAGATTTTGCTTTTATTTTATTTTACTGAGGATGAGAAAAATCTATGGGTGGAGTATTTGTCGATCACCAAAAGTTACTACATAGATACTTCTAACAATTAGTTTTCACTTGTAATTGAGATTATTTTTGAATTTTATTTGGATTTTGTATGTTTGTGCAGAAAATAATCACTTGATGAAATATCAAGTCATTTGCTTGGCATGTAAGACTACTTGGATCAAATTTTGGAAATTTGTAGCCATGTGACAATTGAAAATCAAGTGGACTCCAACCAATTTCCTTATTATGGTGACTTTCACAATATTGATCAAGAGCGGAGAACAAGAAATCTACTCCAACTGGAATTTGGAAAGTGAAGGCTGGCTATCACTACTATAAAAGGAGGTCTTAGATACCATGATCATCAATCAATTCTTCATCATCTTAGCTTAGGTTTTAGTTTAGATTTTACGAGTACAATAGTTTAGTTCAATTCTTTCTCGAAACCCTTAATCCAAGTACATAGATTTAATTTAAGTTTGAGCTTTTATTTTTCTATTTGATTCAATTTTCAATTTTTGCTTTCAATTAGTTGGTAATTTCTTTCCTTTCTCTCTCTTCCCCTCCCTCTTCATGATTAAATTTTATTGCTTTTTGAATCATTCTGCTAATTTGCATATTGTTAGGTGTTAAATCCATTCATCTTTAGGTTAGATTTTGTTTCTTTTAGCCCAGTCATTTTGTTTTTCTTATTTACTGCTTATAGTCATATTATTATGGGTTAGTTTTAGTTGAAGTGGCTTAAATTCGATCCTGTCTCTGTGGATTCGACTTTCAAATATTACGGTTGGCAACTGTTTCATTGCGGTAAAATTTTGGATCCTTTTAGGATTGTATCGAGTTTTTGACACTGTTGCTACAGACGACGATTTGGATTATGATCGCTATTTTTCTTTCTATTTGTTAACCGTTACTTCTATCATCAGTAGATTAGTTGCATAATCTTTGTTTAATCTTACCTTCTTGTTTACTTTTTGGAAAAAAAGATTGAAACCCATAAAAATTAAAAGAAATTTTAAAAAAAGAGGTGGCCATTTTCCACTTCTCCCAACATGAGCATGAATTGTTCTGGAGGCATTTTGACTGTTTGAATTATTTTACTGCTCAATAGGGTCAATGTGTAGGAAATTGGGAAATTATGACTGCCATTAATGACGGGAAGAATGGTTAGACTTGAACTCTTCTAAAGTATTTGGGGTCTCTTTCCAAAATTGTTGACGAGGCTATGAACGTGCTTGAATGGGTTGCTAGGGATACTTATAAGTTCGAATAGATTACTTGTGCTTATTGGATATCCCTACTTGATTGATATGTCTTTCATGCTAGATCACTTTTTATGAGGAAAAATTTATTACTCATTATTCCCCTTCCACTTCCATTCCTTAATGTGCCTTTCCTACATGTGACTTCTGCTATGCTTTTGATCATAACTCTAAATCATGCCCCCACTATGTTCAATTGAGAGCTGGAATTGAGAACAGTATATAAACTACATTTAATTTAATGGCCATGTGATGAATAATATGTTTAAACAGTTTTCACTATTAGTTCAAAAACAAAATAAGTACAATTTGACGAGGAGTAGCATATATTTGAGGAGACTCCTTTAGGGCGGTCATGTGACGAGGTTACAGTAGAGATGTTATCAACTTGTCCCGAACTTATTTTCCATATATTCCCACCTCAATTTAGTTAGTCCCTGCTCCCTTTATTTGTTCACAACCGTCCTCTTTCCTTGAGTATTCCTTGGTAAAACCCATGGATGATTATATGATAACCAACCGTAATGATGATTTGGGCCTTATGGTTATTGAGAAAGAACGACTTGAAGGAAGGGGCAATGAGTTTGATACGTCCTTCAGTGAATGTAGAGGGCATAATCCCTTCATTGATCTTTACCACTTTACTTAGATAACATGTGTAGGATTACTGTTCTGCAAAGTTTACCTCATTATTATGTTGATCACTCCAAGGCATTTGATAAGATAAGGAGGGAATTATGCATTATTATTGTGTTAATGTTTATGTTCTCTTACTAGCACTTGTTCAAGATGCATGCATAGGCTTATGACAAGCTCTTTCGATCTCTAATCGCATCTGAATAAGAGGGTGGCAATCTTGAATAAGGTGGAGTGTCTAACACTCCATGAGACACCCAGTGATTACTTATTGGTGATGAGGTTGCCTGGGTACATTCAGTATCCGACCTGATTTTATCGTTCGAACCTTTTGCTATCTTATGGAGACACGGGGAGCTACACTTCAAAATTTTTGAAAAGAAAAAGAGAATTTTTATTATGAAACCAAGAAGATTTTCTATTTTTGTGTAGTTTTTGTGGAATCATGCTATCTTGATTGACTGTAATCCCTTGTGACTTAGTGTTGGATTGTATATAAGTATAGTGTACGTGGCATACCTTAGTGCAAAGTGTGTTATTCTATATCCCAGCTGTAACCCCATTACTCTATTATAATTTTGAGTGTAGTCCTTATTTGTATGTCACCATTTTCTTAGGATCATAGGCTTCCAAGGTTGAATCTCCCATAGCCAAAAAAATCAAATAAAAAAAATCGGGAATGACAAGTATCTCTTTGAGGCATGCACTATGGGGTGGTACCCTTTGAGCAAATACTCTTGCTAGAAAAGCTTGTTTCCTAAGTCAAATAAGGCTGAAATAGTCAAGTAGGGTTGAGTCAAACGTTGGTAAACTTAACTCCTACGATGATGGCACACTTGCACACCACAAACTAGGATGGAATCATTTTTTTAATGGATTATGGGGTGAAAAGTTGGATTATGGGTGACGTCGGTAAAGACTAAGAGTCTTGATGTTTACATTGTGCTTGTGTATAATTAGGTATTCAGGTTACAGGAGCGATTTGTTAATTAAGGGTGTATAATTTTTCCTTATATATATATTTACATATATTTGAAAATTTCAAAAAGCTTTTCTTTTTTTTCTCTTCTCATTTTCTTTTTCAAGATTTTGTAGGTATATCTTCTGCGAACCCTCACGGGACCTCACTTGTCCACTAGGGTGAACCTAGGGGTTTAAAAGACTTGTTGCACATGCTAAGTGAAACCGTGATTCCTCAAACCTTAATTAGTTTGACAATCTCCATGAGTCAAAGTGATTTCTCAAGAAAATGAGGTCACTGACCTAAACTCTGGTGCCATAAAAAAAAAAAAAAAGCCCATTGAATCTCAATATGAACTCAAATGTGAGAACTAAGCCTTAAATCACAAAAATAAAGCACCAAAATCCGAGATTGACTGATGTAAGGACCACAACTCGGGGTGCCCCCAGGGTGTATTCTCCTACGAATGGTCGAACTCGCTTACTTGGTGTTTGAATTCAAACTTTATTTTTTTCATGTTTGAGTAAAATAGGTTGGATTGCAGCAAAATTGTGGGTTAAGCTGAGAGAACTAGGCCATAACTCTGATCCAGGAACCCATCTAGGTTTTTGGGCCAGAACCAGGTCCAATCCTCTGCCCTAGTCTTAGGTACTAATATCTGTTTGGCCTAACAAACGAGGTGATAAGTTTAATCTAGGAACTCAATTGGTCTCGCAGACCAAATCTAAACCCAGTTGTTGGTCCGGATAATCTTGCTATCTAGGTTCCAAAATTAAAAAGCAAATATACTTTCTAAATCCAACCAAAAACCAAAAAGGGTACCGAAAAGCACAAAGCGGTTCACTTTAAAAAGGTTTTCAAAAGGCCCCTAAGTAATCTCCATTGTGGGGACCATCTGACTCCATAGGCTCAAACCGAGGATCTAGATTCGGAAGCTAAGGGACGATGTCGTGATGGAGTGCATCATGGCATGGGCCGTCATCACCCACGACCTCTACTAATGAATACGAAGAACTAAGGCTAATTACACTAACAAACAATCATGCAACATACGAGTATAAAATAATAGGAATTCAGAATACAATGCTAGTGTAGAAGAATGAATAATGTAAAAAAGCATAGGTTACGTGGTAAAGCAAATTAAAGATTACATCTTTTCGATAATAGAAATTAAATAAACAATGTCAAAGAAAGTGAAATAAAGTAGAGAATAAGAAGGCGGAGCTAGGTTTTTCCTTCAGGATGATCCACTTGATTTATCTAGAAGCCTAGTAGAAAAAGGCTTCTTTAACAATTAACCAACTTTACCTCTATCAACACTCTCAGTATAATTTTTAGTTCATTTCCCTTTTGTGTCTATGTTATATCTAATTTTCGATGCTCTGGTTTTCCAAATTTTTTTGATGTGTTCAACCTTGGGGAATAACCCCCCTTTTATAGTGTTTAAAATGGACAATCTAAATTGGCTTAGTTATACGGAGACCAAATTCGGCTCCTAGTATGCTTAATCCGAATATGTACTCATGTTTAGCTAAAACTCTATCTATTTGAATAAGACTTAAGCACAAAAAAAGTGGCAAGGAACCTGGATGGGTACCTGGGCATGGGACCTAGTTAGGTTCCCGGTTAGGTCAGGCTAGGTCTAATGGGCTAGGCGCTCCTTTATTTTGTTGTCCTTGTTTTCTTCTTATTTCAAACTCAAATTTGAGACTTATCTATAGGGCCCCAGATGCATAGGTTGGGGCATAATTCATCATTTGGCATTTTCTTAAAAATTAAGGCTCCATTTTTTGTGTCTACAGTTAGCCTCCACTTTGACCTATCCTATGCAAGGTGAAGGACAAAGTAGTTAGCTCTCGTGCTTTCTTCTTTATATTTCTAGGTTCATCCTTTCATTGGTGTAACATACTTTGGTTTAGAAGATCTTTGAATTTGACCTTTCACCAATTTAGCGGATTCTGATGTAGACCTTTCGGCGTCTAGCAAATTCTGATGTTGTCCTTTTGTTAGTTTGGTTGATTCTAATGTCGACCTTTTGCTGGTCTGGTGAACCTTTCCTTAGTCTAGCATATTTGCAAGTCTCCCTTTTGTCAATCTAGCGAACCTTTCCACAGCTTAGCAGATACTAATATTGGCCTTTCACCGGCATGCTGGATGTACAACGCGACCTTTCTCCAGTCCGGTGGATCCTTCGCCCGTCTAGTGGACCCTTCGCTGGTCTAGTGCATTATTCACCAGTTTAGCACTTCTGAATTGTTGACCCTTTGCCAGTATAGTGGACCCTTTTCACCGTTTTACGGACCTTACATTGGTCTAGTAGTTATGCATTGTTTACCTTTCGCCTGTCTACCGTTCCTTTCGTTAGTCTACCCATTATGAATATTGACGTTTGGTCGGTCCAGTAGTTTTGATTTGGTGAAGTGAGAGCCTGAAGACTTGTAGCCAGATCCCTATCAACTTAGTGCTATGAGAGCTTGAAAATCTATAGTCAGATCGATGAGAACTTGGTGATGTGGAAGCCTAAAAACGTATAGCCAAATCCCTTTAAATTTGGTGACGTGTGAGCCTATAATCGGCCAGGTGTTGAGGTGCCTAAAATCTCCCAATTTAACCTTTTATCGGTCAGGCACTAATGTCATCTCCTTATAATGGGAGCCTGCTAAATATTGAGATATTGGGGTGTCCTTTTATGAAGATGATGAGGGGTCCTCGAGTTCATCTTAAGCTTAGTTGCTTGATAACTTGTAGTGGGCTTGATGATGTTTGTATAAGGACGTGGGTTAGCTGCCCATTTAATATAAGGGCGATGGTGCTTGTGCAAATCCTACTTTGAGGATGGACCTCCCTCTTTGGTTGAGCTTGTAAGGCCAGATTTAAATTGACAGTTGTTGATGCCATCTTGGTAGCCTTTAATGTAGATTCATGGTTAACCAGTGTTATGTGCCCTCCTATAAGGTCATTATCACACTTGATTGCCTACTTCTTCAATCCAGGGTTCTTGAGTGACCACGATGAAGCCTAAGCTGATAAATAGGCTAAAGGACCATGTACAGATGCAAGTGTGCTTATAACCTAAGTGACATTATGCATGCATGATGACTATACAGACTCAATTGTATTGTCCATGCAAACATGTGATGACCTAACCTCGTATGCATGTAGATGAGGTCTCATACTAAGTTTAGGGTCCATTAGATAAGGCCCAAATATAATATGGTAGAGTGATGGGCTAGTCATAGTGGTGAGTTTTATAGCTTAGATTATAAAATATTGTAGAACGAGGTGTAAAAAGTTGCGTGATCATTGGTTAGACTAGTTCATAAGGTATAAGTTACAAAAGGAACCAATTGAGATGTTTCTTCATATGGAAGAATCTTTGTGGCTGGGCCTCAAAGAGGCTACCTCTGTATCTAATGTTGAATCAGGTTGGTTACAGTTTAAGAGTAAGAACAAGTAACTTAAAGGAGGGATGCTTTCAGGTAGGCTCTATGATCACGATGCCTAAGGAAGGCAACTGGTGTGAAGGCTTAAATAGCTGTTATGAAATCCCCATGCGCGCGCAAGTGATGAAGTTAGTATGAATAAGTAATTTGTTCTTTTCTTCATTCTTCTTATTTTTAACCCTTTTTTATTCTTATCTGCTCTAATCTTTTTGGTTCTTCTTATCTTCTTTTTTTTCCCCTATTTTTTCTCAGATAAGGCTGTTTTGGCTTAACTCTCTTTTTTGATTGTTGATGTCAATGTCTCTATAGCCTAGGCTTGTCTTTTAAGCCTGTATGACCTATTGTAAAGAAATTTCTATTCTCCCTGTTTTCTTATGATGGATTAAAATCCTTGGCCTTTCTTTATTTTATTTTTCTCCCTCCTCTGTTACCTAGCTCGCCTTATAAGGTTTTCAAGCTAGCCCCTCTTGTATAATAGAATCAGTAAAGGAAGATATCTTATTAATGATCAAGGTTACATTGAAAATAGATAAAAAGGGAAATCAGGTGAATCAACAAACGACTATAAGCTAAGGATAATGTTGGATTGAGGCACATCATATCCTCTAAATTCAACGTATCTCAAGTTCTCTTATAAAGAGACTTTTTGGATTTGGATCCATCTTTACTTGTTATGTAAATAAATGGGTGCTACTCTTTGTTTTTATGATCTAAAATGCTAGAATGTTATCATGGAACCAAGTGGGTTGCAGTCATTGATTGGTGGTTAAGCATACGTAGTCCAAATAGGGGTGTATTCAGTGTAGTGGTCTAGAGCATGTACCTCCCTATTTGTGGAGCCCTTGTCTCTCTTATCCATATTCTAATTCTAGCCCTTCCAATTGGTAGTAGCTTTTATGGATGTTTATTTAGCTAGCTCTTCTTTTGTAAGCATGTTGATGTTTCTCAATGTTATGACGTTATTAGATGGTTTAAACTTCTGATGTTGTATGTAAATAGGCTGAAGTGATTAGCCTCTAAGGGCCCTCCATTGAGTAAGTAAAAAAAGCCTTTCTTTTCCTCTTGCTTGATCAGTTCAAAAATCCTAAGTGCAATTAGTCGGTCAGTATTGTATGAATACTAATATAGGAATTTCTTACAGAGATCATCCTTGTTTGTGACCTTTTGTGGGTTAACAATTATACCATCTCATTACATCCTTATCAAATGTCCAAGGATAAATGATGTGGAAGATATCCTTTTCAATTACTTCAAAGTCATAGCACTAACAAAATTTCTTACATGATGGTGAGGGTTTCAGTCCCACAAATTTGATATATGGCATGGTAAACTTAGGCAGTAACTTCCCTTTTGGAATTGAAGCTAATCCCATATAGTTAGTGAAATGATTATTAAATATTGGGACTCTTTGAGCAACTACTGTATTGGATCTATTCGTGGATCTGCTTATAAGAAATCCTTTTCCCTTTCTTTCTCGCTCTTCTTGGTATATGCTCTATCTTCCTCTTTCTTATTATGAGGTTTATTACCATCTTTCTTTGGGGTGTCCATGATGAGGGTTTGGAGTGTAGCAGCCACCAATTTCATCTTCTTTTCGCTTTCATACATCCTAGCTTGCATATTTTCTGCCACTTTCATAACTATGGCCATTTCATTGCTACTTACTATTAGGATGGGTGAGGGGTTGAACTTTGACAATGACTCTGACCATATAGGTGGTGTTTTCCTAACTACTTCATAAGACATTAACCTCCCAGTTTGTGGACTCTATTCGTATACATTCTTAGTCTTCCCCATCTTGATTAGTGAGGTAATGGTTGATAGGAGTACAATGTTATAGAGATGAATTCTGGAGATGGAATATTGATTGCATTGGCTATATGTTAAAGGAAATGGTTAATGTCTTGCAATCCGGTGAGGAAGAGACAATAGCTTGGTGGCCTTGAAGGTTTAGGTTTGGATAGGAATAGACAGGGCTACGATGTTGGATTGGTGCTAAAATCAGGTTTTATCCTAGATTTCATTATAAGTTAGGCTTAGGAAGATAAGCTATGAGCTTAATTTTGATCTAAGTCTATCACAAGCCTATAATGGGCTTAGGCATGACTTTAGTTTGGTCTGCTTAGAATGGGCTAGTTTAGGTATATCGATGGATCCAAGTGGATTTATGCATGGATGTTAGACCTAGGGAATGGAGTATAATGCACGAACCATGGACTTATGCTTGGAGTTATGCATAGATAGTGTATCTTGGTCCTAACTGTTCTTACTATGAATAAGATGCGATGATTGTATGTAACCTAGAATGGGCTGGGACTCTAAAGGTATAATTTACCATATTATTCACTTTGGACATAGATGGACTCAAGATAAACCTTGCTAATACATGAGCTAACCCTATTACTAAGAGTCCAATGCACCAATTTCACACCATGCACATAGACCAGACACATATCCATTTAGACTTTCTCTCTACCAAGATCTTAGCTGGGATCTTATAGGCCTAAGGTATTCTACCCACTAATAAATGCAAACTGGCACATAAACTGGCATGTGAACTATCATGATCCTAGTTAGGCTCCTATGGGCTCAAGGTTAGCCTAACTTCTAACCTTTCACCTAAATGTGGATTTACATATAAACAGTCTTAGTGTGCAAACTTGGCTAAGCTCTTTTGGGCTAAACTGTGACTGCTAACATGACTTGTATGACTTAGACTGGGGCTAGAACCTGTTTTAGTTTGAGTTAAGAGCTCTTGGAGCTCAAGTGGCCCAAAAGTCACTTAGGCATTCACCCCTGTCACTAAACTTGACCTTTTTTTAACCTGGGCTCTCCAAGAGGTAATAGTAATTCTATAAAACCCTAAAGCAATCAACACATGGGTCTTTGGGTATGGGTTAGGTTTATGTAGCCAATTAGGGTTCGAAACATTCACAAAATCATGCATGGATATGATTTTTTTCTAATCCAAAGTTCTAAGTTACGAGTGGGTTAGGCAAGGTTTAGAACAATCCCTTCGCAACCCAAATGCTTAGTATGTCTTCCATGGGTCTATGATAAGACTAGAACATTATGGTCGCTTTCCATCTTATATGAACAGTAAAAGTGTGCCACTAGTGGGTGCAATAATTGCATGCTCAGTTGAAAGTCTAATACACCCATCAAGTTAACCAACTATTTTCTCGAGGCGGTAGTGCCGAGATTTAACCTATAGGCACTGTTAATCTGACACAACATCACCTTTTAAAGTAAGAATGCCTACTGTAAACGTAACTAGAATGATTTTCTAATTGGATTTCAAATGTCGCCCTCCTTTTAAAATAATTTGTCGCAAGTGATGCCACTGTAAGGACCATGACTCAGTGTTCCCTACTAGGCGCTGTCACCACGAATGTTTGGCCTCACTTGCTAAGTCTTCGAATTCAAACTTTATTTTTTAATTTTCAGTAAAATGGGTCAGATTGTAGCAAAACTGTGGCTAGGCCAAGAGAACTAGGCCACTACTCTGATTAATTAACTCAGTCGGCTTCCTAGGCAAGAACAATGCCCAATCCTATGGCCTAATCTCTGGCAGTAATGCCTGTCAGATCTAATAAAATGGCTGGTAGGTTTAGTCCAGGAACTCAATTGGACCAAATCTAACCCTATTTTTGGTCTATCCAGTCTAACTGTCTACATCTCAAACCTATTCTGCCTCAATCTAGGAGTCATTGAAAAACAAGGTTAATTTAATTAATACAGTCGCTAGTGAGTTTTGAAAAAGTTTATAAACCAAATCTACTTTCTAAAACGAACCATAAACTGAAAGGGACAAGGAGACGAACAAAGAGGTTTGCTTTAACAAGGTTTTCAAAAGGCCACTTAGTGATCCCAGAGTAGGGACCATCTGATTCCATAGGCTCGAACCAAGGATCTAGATTCGGGGGCCAAGGTATAATTTCTTGATGGAATGCACCATAACATCACCCATTATCATCGACGGGCTCTACTAATTAATGTGGAGATTAAGACTAACTTCACTAACAAACAATCATGCAACACATTCGTAAAAAATAGTAGTAATTAAGAATACAATGCTGGTCAAGAAGAACGAATAATGTACACAAGTACAGTAGGTAAGGTAAAATAAATTAAAGATTCATCTTTCCACACTAGAAATTAAACAAAATAACTTGAAAGAAAGTGAAAGATAGCAGAGAATTAGAGGGTGGAGTCAGGTTTTGCACTTACGATGACCCACCTAGTTTACCAAGGAACCCAGTAGAATAATGTGTCTTTAATGATTGGCCAATTTCCCCTCTCTCAATGCTTTTATCCAACCTAATACCAAGCAACAAGGGATTAAAGTTAATCAAAATAGCACGATTCTACAAAAATCACACAAAAATAGAAAATCTTTTTTTATTTTCATAAAAAAAATTCTCTTTTATTTTTTTTCAAAAATTTTGAAGCATAGCTCCCCCTGTCCCTCACCAAGATAGCAAAATGTCCACATTATAGGAAAGAAGGAACATTTAAGACACAAAATAAAAGAGAAATCAAAATAAAATACATGATATATGCAGTAAGGGATAGAACGATAGCATCGGGTTAGATACTGAATGTACCCAAGCTACCTCATCAACCATAAGAAATCCATGGGTGTCTCATGGAGTATCTAACAGTCCACCCTAATCAAGATTCCCATCCAACAAGCTTCTCATAAGCCTGTGCATGCATCTCGAACAAGTGTTGGTAAGGGAAGAATGAATAATGTATACAAGTACAACGAGCAGGGTAAAACAAATGAAATATTACATCTTTTTCACACTATAAATTAAACAAAATAACATGAAAGAAAGTGAAAGACAACAGAGAATAAGAGGATGGAGCCAGGTTTTGCCATCAGGATGACCCACCTGGTTTACCAAGGAGCCCAGCAGAATAATGCTTCTTTAATGATTAACCAACTTACCCTTTCTTAATACTTTTAGTATTATTTTTAGTGTGTTTCTCTCTATGTCTATGCTCTATCCAATCTTATAATGTTCTGATGCTCTAGTTTTTTAATTTTTCGATGTGTTCAACTGTTGGCAGTGGCATCCCTTTTTTAGCATTTAAAAGGTATAATCCAAATTGGTTTAGATAAAGGAGATGTAATTCGTTCCTAGTAGACTTAATCTGAATGGGTACTCGTGCTCAGATAAACTCTACCTATTCGAACAAGACTTTAGCATGGAAAAGGGGGCAAGAAACCCGGCTAGGTACCCGGGTAGAGGACCCGTCCAAGTTATCAGTCTGGTCAAACCTATTGGGCTAGGAACTCCTTTATTTAGTCCTTCTTTTTTCTTTACTCAACTTTTAGACTAATCTATAGGGCCACAAAAATGCGTAGGTTGGACCCTAATTCATCATTGGGTAGTTTTATAAAAATCAAGGAACCATTTTTTGCTGTCTACAATTGGTCCGCACTTTTATTGAGGTTGTTCAAGGTGAAGGGGAAAGTAGTGAGCTCACTTGCTTTCTTCTTTTTATTTCCGAGTTCAAACTTTTTTGAGTATAGTGGACCTTTCACCGACCTAGCGGGAATTTGAATGTTAACCTTTTGCTAATCTAGTAGACCATTTATAGGTATCGGCCTTGCATATTCTAATGTTGACCTTTCGTTGGTGTAGTGGACCTTTTTCTAATGTAGCGGATTCTGATGTTGACCTTTCTTTGGTGTAATAGAACTTTTGCTAGTCTAGCAGATTTTGATGTCGACCTTTTAACGGACATTTCACCGGTGGTGCAGATCTTGAATTTGGCCTTTAGCTGGTCTAGCGGATTTTGATGTCAATCTTTCTCTGATCGAACATACCTTTCATTGGCCTAGCATATCCTGATGTTAACCTTTTATTTGTCCAGCGGATCTTAAATTCGATTTTTTATTGGTCTACGAGACCGTTTACCAATCTAGCGAACCTTTTGCCAGACTAGCGGTTCTGAATTCATTAACTTCTCATCAATCTAGCGGACCCTTCGCCAATATGGTGGACCTTAAGCTGGTCTAGTGGTTCTGAATATTAAACTTTCACCACTCTAGTGGTTTGGGATTTGGTGATTGAGAGCATAAAGACTTCTAGCCAGATCCTTATAACCTTGTTGACACATGAGTCTAAAGAATTGTAGCTAGATCCTTGTGAAGTTATTGACATGTAAGCCTGAATATCTATAGCGAGATCCTTGTGAACTTATTGGTGTTTGAGCCTGAAGGGCTATAGGTCCCGATGAATTAGTTGTGTGTGGAGTTTGAAGACCTCTATGCTTGTGAACATGGTGGTGTGAGAAACTAAAGACCTGTCACTAGATCCTTGTGACTTTGGTGTTATGGAAACTTGAAGATCTGTACCTAGATTCTTGTAAACTTGGTAGCACTTGAGCTTAAAGGCCTACAGCTAGATTCTTATGAACTTGATGGCATGAGAGGCTGAAGGCCTATAGGCATATCCATATGAACTTGGTGGCATGAGAGCTTGCAGATCTGTAGCCAGATCCTTATGAACTTGGTGGCATATGAGCTTGAAGATTTATAGCTGGATCCTTATGAACTTGGTGATGTAAAAGCATGAAGTGCAGTTAGATCCCTGTGAATTTTGCGGTGTGTGAGCCTACAATTGGTTAAGGGTTGCGGAGACCAAATCTTCCAATTTGACCTTTTAGCGATCACACATTGACGGCATCTCCTTTAGATGGGAGCCTGCTGAATATTAAGATGTCCTCAATTTTAAGGTGTCCTTTTATGAAGACCCTGATGTGTTCTTCAGATCATTTTGAGCTTAGTTACTTGATAGCCTGTGGTTAGATTGATGCCTTTGTATAAGGACGAGGGTGAGTTTGCCCATTTAATAAAAGGGTGATGGTGCTTGTGTAAAGTCTTCCTTGAGGATGGATCCCCACTTTAGCTGAACCTGACTAAGGCAATAGTAAAAGTGATAGTTACTAATACAACCTTAGGAGCCCTTCATAGATTCTTAGCTGCCCAGGGTTTTGTACCCTCCAGTAGGGTCCCTATCATGCTTGATTGCACACTTCTTTGATCCAAGGTTCTTGAGAGGTCATAGTGAAGGTCAAGCTAATGAATGGCTAATTACCTACGTATAGATACAAGTGTACTTGCTAACCTAAGTGAGATTATGAATACATGATGAGTATGCAGACTGAATTGTGCTGTCTATACAGACATGTGACAACCTAACCTTGTATTTATATAGGTAAATGTGTCATACTAAGTTTGTTGTCCATTGGATAAGGCCGATTATGACATAGAAGACTGATGGATTAAGCATAGCGTTGTTTTGTAGCATAGGCTATAACATATTATAGGATGAGGGATAAAACGTTGAGTGACTACTGGTTTAGGCCAATTCATAAGGTATAAGTTCCCTAGGATAGGTAATATTTCTTTTTAAAGAAGAGTAACCTTTAATTAAAGTGATCCTGTTAAAAAAAAGTCCCCAGTTTCTATTTGTGATAACAGAAGCCCTAGATGTTTGGGGATGTGGCTGACGAAAATGCTTTTGTTCTTGTTGCCTAGTGTTGCCCCTTGTTTAGCAAAAAGAATATGGAGATCTCCTTGTCGAGAAATGTTTAGCATGATGAAGCTTTCATTACCTCAGAAGATATAGGGGTGCCCCCTATATTGTACAATGGTTAAGTGTGCACTTAGAAAGGTAGGCTCTACGGTCAAGGTGCCAAAACAAGGAACTCGCTTGATGACTTAAATAACCCTTATGTAATCCTCAAGCGTGCATAGGTAATGAAGTTACTATGAATCAGTAGTAATTTATCTGTTTCTTTCTTCTGCTTATTTTCAGGCTTTTTCATTCTTCTCTTCTTTTTTTCTTAGATGGGACCATGTGGATCGAACTCTCTTTTTTATTGTTGATTTCAATGCCACCCATTACATACTCTCACTTCCTAACTAGGTTAGGTGTGGTTATGAAGCGCATAGGCTTTTCAAAGGCTCAAATGGGTTCCAAGTGATAACTTATCAGGTTTATCAAAGGTATTAATGTAGGTTGACAAAGGAGGCCTCCTATCCTAGGCTTGTTCTTTAAAGTTGTATGGCCTATTGCAAAGAAATTTCTGATCTTCCCCTTTTCAAATGATGGAATTGAAATCCTTAGTCTCGTTTTTATTTTATTTCTCTCCCTCTCGTTTTGTCTAGCTCACCCTATAAGGTTTTTAAGTTAGCCCCTCTTTTTTTACTTTTCCTAGATTCATCATTAGTCAAGAGCATTCTAGAAAAGAAGACAGGGTAGCCGTATAATGAAACCACTAAAGGAATATATCCTATTAATGATAAACATTACATCAAACATGGATAAAAAGGAAAATCAGGTGACTTAGCACATGACTATAAGCTAAGCATGATATTGGATTAAGACACATCATATTCTCTAAATTCAACAGATCTGAAGGTCCATTATATGGAGATATTTTGAACGTGGATCCATCTTTACTTGTTATGAAAATAAATGGGCCCCACTATTTGCTTTGGTGGTCTGAAATGGCCAGAATGCTATTATATAAACCAAGTGGGTTGTTGTCATTATTGGGTGGTTGAGCATATGAGGTCCCAATAGGGTGTAATCTATGTAGCGATCTAAAGCATGCACCTCTATATTTGTGGAGCCTTTTTCTTTTTGATTGTTGCCTTTCTAATTGTTAGTAGCTTTTGTGGATGTTTCTCTAGCTAACTCTCCTTCCACCAGCACGCCACGTTGGGCTTAGGAAGCTAACCTGTGAGCCTAATTTGGATCCAAGCCTATATTGGGCCTAAGTATGACTTTAGTTTAGTTTTCCTAAAATGGGCTAGTTTAGGCATAAACATGGATCCAAGTGGACTTATGCATTGATATTTGACCTAGGGAATGAATGCATAATGCATGGACTATAGATTGTGGATGGATAGAGTGTCTTAGTCCTAACTAAACTTAGTATAAATAAGAAGCATAATATGATGCAACCTAGAATGGACTAGGACTCTAAAGGTATTGTTGGCCATATTATTGACATTAGGCCTAGAAAGACTTAGGATAAACCACGCCGACCCTTAAATTAACTCCTATTACTAAGAGGCCAATGTACTGATTTTATATTATGCTTTCAGACAAGACACAAACCCATTTGGGCATGCCCTTTGCCAGGATGTCGTCGAGATCTTACAGGGCTAAGACAAACTAACTTCTACCCACTCATAATGTAAACTAGCATGTGAACTATGTTGATCCCGATAGGGTTCCTATAGGCCCAAGGTAAGCCTAACTTCTACCCCTTCACCTAAATTTAGACTGGCATACAAACTGTCTTAATAAGCAAACTCGGCCAGCTCTTTTGGGCTAAACTGCGACCACTACTACTAGTTACTTGATCCCTTGGAGCTCAATTGGCCCAAAAGCTCCTCAATGCTTCACTTTTGTCACTCAACTTAACCTTTCCCAACCTGTGTTCTCCTAGACACACTAGTGATCTTACAGAACCCTAAAGCACAAATACTAGGCCATTGGGCATGGATTAGGTTTGAAATGTTTAGAGTTCTAAACATTTACAAAATCATGTATGCACATGATCTCCAACCTAATCCAATGTTCTCTCGTGACACAAATGCTTCGTGCGTCACTCATAGGGTGCATAGTAAGACTAGATCATTTCGCCTGTATTCCCCTATCACTTGGACGTGGAAAGTGTGTCCTGAATGGGTGAAACAGCTGCTTGCTCAATGGAAAGTCTAATGGACCCACCAAGTTAACTCACTATTTTCCTTAGGGGTAGTAGCCGGGTTCAGCTAGAGGTGTTGTTAATTAGATACGACAGCATCTTTAATGCAAGAATGCCTAATATAAGCGTAATTAGAATAAATTCTCGTGTTGAATTTTAAATCTCAACCTCTTTTTTTTTTAAAAAAAAAAATTTCCCTAATGGAATTGACATTGTAAGGGCCATGACCTGGGCTCCCCCCCTGAGTGCAATCTCCCATGAATGGTTAGACTCACATGCTAGGTGTCATAATTCAAACATGATGTTTTTTATTTTTCAATAAAATGAGTCAAATTGCAGCAAAATTTGTGCGCTAGGTGGAGAAAACTAGGCCACAGTTCTGATCTAGGAACCCAATGGAGTTCCTAGGCCAGAGCCAAGTCTAGTTGTCTAGCCTAGTCTTAGGCGGTAATGCATGTCTGGCCCAACAAACAGGGTGGTAGGTTTAATCCAAGAACCTAGCCGAGTTCCTAAACTAAAGTCAAACTTAATTCCTGGTCCAAATAATCTTATTGTCCAGATCCCAAACATGTTCTACCTTAATTTGAGAGTAATAAAAAAGCACTGTAGATTTAATTAACAGAGTTCTCAATGAATTTTTAGGAAAGTTTACAAACTAAATCTACTTTAAAAAGGTTTTCAAAAGGGCCTCGAGTAATCCCTTGTGTGGGGACCATCTAACCTTGTAGGCTCAAACCGATGATTCAGATTCGAGGGTGAAGGTAGGATGTTGTGATGGAGTGTATCACAACATTGGCTGTCATCGCCAATGACCTCTACTAATCCATATGGGGAACTAAAACTTACTACACTAACAAATAATCATGCAACATATTAGTATAAAATAATAGGAATTAAGAATATAATGCTACTTTGGAAGAATGAATAATGTAAACAAGTATAGCAAGGGGGTAAAACTAATTAAAGATTACCACTTTGCCACATCAAAAACTAAACAAAATAATGTGAAAGACAGCAAAACAAAGTAGAGAATAAAAGGATGGAGTTAGGTTATGCCCTCAGGATGACCCATCTAATTTATTTAGGAACCCGGCAAAATACGCCTCTTTAACGATTAACCAACTTCCCCTCTATCAATACTCTCAGTATAATTTTGAATGTGTTCTATGTCTGTGGTTTCTCCTATTTTCCGATGCTCTGGATTTTCGAAATTTTTCAATTTGTTCAACCCTTGGGGGTACTCTCCCTTTTATATCATTTAAAATGGACAATCCGAATTGGTTTACATAAAAGAAACCTAATTCGATTCCTAGTTTATTTCGTTGTTCTTTTTTTCTAGAGTTTTTTCTTTATTTTATTCTTTCCCTCTCTCAGGCTTAACAGTTAGGCACTTCTTTATTTTGTTCTTTTTTTCCTTTTTCTTTCAGACTCGAATTTAGGACTAATCTCTTGGACCTTGAAATGCATATGCTGGGGCATAATTCATCATTGGGCATTTTTATAAAAAAGCAAGCAACCATTTTTTGGTGTTTATAATCAAAAATCAGGCACAAATTCATCCTACCTAACTTCAATAAGAATCGCACAGGATTGTGTTCTCCAACTCTTCAATTAGCATTTTGGTTAACACCCCTAAGTTGTATAAGCTCTTAAATATATAGCAAATTGAGGCTCGCTTAGGCATTTAATGCTCGTTACTATCTAAGTAAAGAATTTTCTTTTCCTCAAAGAAAAATTCTAACATGACTTTGATTATCAACATATTGATATAAAGACAGCTAATATATGAGGCCATACGACATTAGCAGACTAGTCTTTAGAGTATGACTAGGAAAATTCCTTGTAAAAAGGCTAGTATAATTGTTAAATCTTACCTTCACGTTATTTTTTTGGAAAAAACCTTCACATTTCTTTTCATATTTCAGGATAGAATCAATCCCTCAAATAACATGGTACAGCCGGGCGAACAATTCACTTTGTCCACACGGCCTTTGAGTTGTTTCTTTTCTTTTTTTATGCCTTCCTTCTCCCGTTTATCTTATTTTCCATTTTTATGTTCATTTGTCTCAATTTCTTATAGCATCTTTTGCATATTTCTTTTACATTTCTTATAGTTTACTAAGTTTTTCTTTCATATATATATTTACACACACACACACACACACACACATATGTATATACATATATATATATATATATATATATATATATATATATATATATATATATATATATATGTAGCTTTAAAATAAAATGTAATTATTATAAGTAAGAGCAAACAAAATGTACTTCTAATGCTTACAACAGATATTATCAATGCTCGCTAAATCCGTAAGGACTTACCAATGCTCACTAAAAGTATATGCTAGGACACTAAAGTTTCAGTTATATTGCTCACTGAAAATGTGTCTCAACTTACTAGAAGTATACGTCAACCAACTGGAGTATATGAAATGTTTTTCGATTGATGTCAGAGATCCTACTCATTATAAATGCGTCTCAATTCACTAGAATTAAATGTTAGCTCACTAAAATATATGAATTATTTTTAGTTATAAAGGACATCACTGATTGAATACATAGCTAATGTTACTGCATCATGTTATCACGTGTTGATTTGAGTCTTGTTTGCTCACCAAAAGTATTTATTTAGCTCATTAAAGTGTTAGTCGTATTACACACTAAAAGTATATTGAAGCTCAATAGAATTATACATCAGTTCACAAAGGTATGACATGTTTTTTGATGTTAGTGATCCTAATCATTATAAACCCATCCCACCTCACTAGAATTAGGTGATAACTCACCAAAATATGTATTCATGAGCACATAATTATTAAGTTTGGTTTCCTCACTGAAACTATTTGTTTAGCTCACTAAAGTGTTTGTCACGTTGCTCACCAAAATAGATTTAAGCTACCTCGAAGTATAACCGCCTCACTAAAGTATATCGAATGTTTTTAAACAAGTCAGGGTCGTCCCATATAAAGAACCAAACCATTGAAAGAAAATAGACCCCGTCTTCTAAGCCTTAGGCATTTCCTCAATTACCAAATAATTCACTATATCAGCAAGCCATACCTCCATATGAGCCCTAAATACCTGCTCATCAGGGAAACGATTACCAATAGGGGACTTACTTGCATCGCTAGTCACTATCCTAGAGAGATGGTCTGCTACCGAGTTCTCGAAACCCTTCCTATCCTTAATCTCACTATTGGATTCTTGGAAGAGCATAATCCATCTAATTAACCTGGTTTTGCATCTTTCTTTTCAACAAGATGTTTTAGGGTGGCATGGTCGGTGAAAACAATGACATGAGACCCTATGAGGTAAGGTCTAAACTTTTCGAATCCAAAAACCACTGCTAAAAACTCTTTTTTAGTTACAGTGTAATTCACTTGTCCTAGAACTACCCTAACTGTATAGTCTGATTCTTCACGGATAAGTTCATAAGACTATCCCTGAATAAGAGGATGCAAGATAGGAGTCGTGGTCAATGCCTCCTTAAGCTTCGTACACACTAGAGAAGTGGAATGGCGTATCCTTGGCTAGGAGTGAGGACAAGGGCTTAGCAACATTGCTAAAGTCCTTGACAAATCTTCAATAGAAACCGCCATATCCCATTAAAGATCTGATATCCTTCACACAAGTGGGGAGGTGGAGGTTTGTAATCAAATCCACTTCCTCACCTACTCTATACCCTCACTTGAGATAATATGGCCCCCCTCTTGATTATGAAATGACATTTCTTCCAATTAAGAGTCAAATGCTCATCCCGGCACCTTCTTAGAACTTTCCCTAAATTAATCAAGTAATCCTAGAAAGAGTCTCCATATAAGCAGAAATCATCCATGAAAATATCAAGGCATTGCTTGACTAAATCGGAAAATATAGGGATCATAATCCTTTGAAAGGTGGTTAGGGCATTGCAAAGACCAAAGGGCATCTTCCTAAAGGTATGAGTGCCAACAAGGCGCGTAAATGTATTCTTTTCTTCACCTTCAAGGGCAATTGAAATTCATGGGAATAACCATCAAGAAAGCAATAGAAATCCCTTTCGACTAACCTCTCTAACATTTAGTAGAAGATGGGTAAGGGAAAGTGATCATTTCTAGTAGTAGAGTTCAATTTCCCATAATCAATGCATACCATCCACTTGGATTGGATTCTTATAGGAATACGTTCATCCTTATCGTTCTTGACCATGGTGAAACCAATTTTTTTTAGGAATGACTTGGACGGGACTCATCTATTTACTATCCGAGATAGGGTAAGGGCTTGACATTGTCCTCAAGGTGAGCTTGGTGTTGCACTATAGTAGGACTAATGCCTCTAATATCTCCTAAGGTCTACCCTAGAGCCCCTTGGTTTTCCCTTAGCAAGCTTAGGACTTGAGTCTCTTGATCCGAATTCAAACCATGAGCAATTATCATGGGGAAAGTTTCATTCGGACCCAATAATGTATATTTGAGCATGCTCGAAAGGGGTTTTAATTCAAGAGAAGAAAATGAGGGCACACCAGGGGGTCCCTTATGAGATGCAGAAGGAAGAGACTAGAGGAATGCAAGAATTGATGCTTGTAATGAGTCATCACATTGTTCCTCTAATGCAAATGTATCAAATTCAAGTTCATACTCCAAGCAAAATGACTTATATACACATGGCATTAATTCCTCTTTATGGTCAAACTCGACTCCCCCCAACAAAAAGTCACCCACCTAATTAAGGATATGGTGCTTAACGTCATCAAACCCCATTGGCTGTTTTTAGAGATTAAATCCATTCAATTCCATTGTCATATTTCCAAATGTCAACTTCATTTTTCCATCCCTACAATTAATAAGAGCATTAGAAGTAGTAAGGAATGGTCAACCAAGGATGACTAGTATTTCATTTTCAGAACTCGTCAGAACCTTGACCTCTAAAACAATGAAGTCAACCAAAAATATAAATTCTCCCACTTTAAACAACACATCCTCAACCATCTCTCTAGAGACCCTAGTGAAATGGTCGGCAAATTGAAGGACCATCTTTATAGGTTGCAGCTCCCCTAAGCCTAATCTTTCATACATTTTGAAGGGTAGAAGGTCAACACCAGCACCTAAGTGAAGAAGGGTCTGGTGAATGTTGAATTGCAAATCATAATTGAGATTGTGAGGTACCCTAGGTCCTTACACTTACGAGGCACTTGATTTGAAATAATTCTAGCTCACATTAGAGGCTAAAAATTCCCTTTTAGCAACATAGAGGCTCTCTTAATGGTGCACAAGTTTTTATAAAAACGAGCATAGGGGCATTTGTTGTATTGCATCACATAGATGGATGTTGATTTTGACTTGGGAGAAAGTCTCCCTAATTTTATCAACATGGTATTGCACCTTCTTCCCCTTCAATTGGTTTTATAAAGGGGGAGAGGGTCTAGGCACACAAGAGGAAGGAATAGGTGCATCCCTAGATAAGGTGGAATTATTGATTGACTCACTCCTCTTGGGTTGATTTGGAGGGACTTGAATCAATTAAGGAAGGAAGCACATCACCACTTTAAGGGAAGGAAGAAAAGATGATAGGGGAGGGGAATCATTCTCATTTGCTCACTTCGATAATAAAGAAATTACAGTATTCACTTTTTGAACATCATTAGGGTCAAATGAAGAGGAGGACCCTCTTGGGTTCACCTCCAATTTACTTGGAGAAACCCCCTTATTTGTATTAAACATAGCTAATTATGCAAATTGTTCACTTATTGTCTTCATCATTCTCTCATTTGATTCCTTAAGTTCTCTAATCATCCTCTCCATATCACTGAGTTTCTTATTCACTTCATCCAATTCATTATAACCTAGAGGGGCATATGATTGAGCCTTATATGGTTGAGGAAGAGGTCCTTTAGGAGCATTGTGTGCCCCTTGGAAGGGTAGCTTTTGATATAAAGAAGATGAGGAGTTTTCTTGAAAACTTCCACCATGATTATTGGGCATAGGGATGAGCAATGGATAGGGTCGGATTGGGTTAGGGCTGACCCAGTTACAAACTGGTTGGGTCACGGTAAGCCCATTAACAATTTAGGCCAGGTTGGGCCTTTTGTGTACATAAACAGGTCCAGCCGACTGCTTTTGGCCCATTTTAAAATTGGACAAACTTACACAAAAAACTGTGCATAATAATTACTGTTATGTATAAAGCTTCGGTAATAAGCTTAACTAATTGGAACTTGTAAACTAGTGTGTCAAGTAGGTTGAAAAAATAATAGGTTACTAAACGGGCCGTTAATGGGCCAACCCGGTCCGACCCATTAATATGCCTTAATGGGCCCGCCCACTATTAACCCAGTTCATTATTGACCCGGCCCTTCATTAGCCTTATTTTAAACGGGTCAACGTGCTTGACCCAATGGGTACTCAGCCCACTACCCATCCCTAGTTGGGCATCAAACCATTATGACCGGTCTATGAGAAATTGGCGTGTTTAGTCTACCCTGGTTTGAAGATCGGAGAGTAGGGATTAAATTTTGGCCTTTCGACGGCACCATTCACTTGACCTTGCCCTTGGCCTGTAGCCAATTCTTAAGCAAATAGGCAACATGCACCTTGGGAGTGATCAATGGATTCACACTGAGAATATAAGACCATTTGGAGTGGGGGAAAATTGGCTGATGCTTGTGATAACACAAAACCCTTCAACATATTTTCGAAGATGGCAAACCTGGTGCCAATATATATGGTATCTGTTAAAACATAAATCCCTCCAATTTGACTATTAAGCTCTCATCCCTAGTGGTTTCCCATTGCAAAGTCTTTTTCACTAACTCTTCTAATAGTCCCATGCATTGGTCTCACTCTTGTTTAGGAAATCACCTTTGGTACATAGATTCCACCATGGTTCTAGTGGCTTAGTCGAGACCCTTATAAATGATTTGGCACAAATGCCAACATTCTAGACCATGGTGTAGACATTCAGCAAGCAAGAGCTCAAATCTTTCAAAGCACTTCCAAAAGGAATCTTTCTCAAGTTAGACAAAGTGGTTTATTTCATTCTTTAGTTTCACGATTTTACCATTTGGGAAAAACTTTCTCAAGAAAATCCTCACAAACCCATCCTATGTGGAAATGGAGTTTGATGGGACGTTATGCATTCCCTTTTTCGCCGAGTCTTTTAATGCAGAAGGAATGAAACATAACCTAACAATGTCTTAGGCACATTAGGGAATTATGTCATTGAGCATACTTCCTCAAATTCACTTAGAAATAGGTAACCATCACCATCTCAACTGAATTTGGGAAGCATATTTATTGAGGACTAAAAGTGACTTAGACATCCCACCAAGTTGTGGGATTTGGAAACAAGAGGTATTAGTGGACCTTGGTACGTAGAGGATTTAGTTTAGGCTCCTTGGAGCTGAAGGATAAGGAAGGGGAGGCCCTTCAACATGCTCCTCTTGCATTTCTTTGGAATTAAGTGCTATGGTTGGGGTTGCCTTGGTGTGGGTTGGTGAACTTTCAATAAGAATTAACCTCCTACAACTAGCCGACCGTGTCCTAGCACTCATTCATTCTCATTTTTCATTTTTTTTTTGTTTGGTTTTCTTTTTCAAAATTTTTCTTTTGGATTTTTCAAAATGACCAAAACTAAACTATGTACAACAATTAAGTCTAAGTCAAAACCAAATCTAATGCCATCATCCCTAGCAATGGCGCCAATTTGTTGGCAGTATTTTTAGTGGTAAGAAAGGGTAAAAAATCGTCCTCAATGATGATTTGTGATTAGCTTAAGAATGACTTAATTGAGAGATTGGGATTTCAATTTTAACTACACTAAGCTACTTTAGCATGCAAACTTAATCCATTTTTTCCACTAATGAGCACCCAAAGCTAACAATAACAATGAATAGCAGACTAACCTAACTATCTATCACTAAGCACATTTGGAAACACATAACACATAAAAACAGGGTGATCGAGGCTCGACATGGTCCATGGCACGACATGACCACCAACATAGCACCAACATTCCTTAAAGGATCACCCAAAAAGAGAGAAACTAACCAAAGCTATTATTAACCCTAATCAATGCAACAAAAAGGTAAAAGAGAGAAGATTACCCATACTTTTACATCCATTGAGGTCAATCACCAAACGCCTTCATCAGGTCATGATTAGCTCCTGTAGAGTAATCCTTCGAGTTTACAAGAACTTAGTCTAACCTAATGGTGTTGATGATCAAAATAAAGAAGGGATGTTTGAGTTTTTAGAGATGGGTTTAGGTTTCATGTTCATTGGGATTAAAATCTAAATCTTCGCACAACCCTCAATACATCGAACCCGTATTTGGGGTGGATTTAGGGTGCTTGAAAGTAGACTTTTTGGAGGGATTTCGAAGAGAGAAAACGAGATTATGCAATAATGAAAGGAAGAAACAAGAAAATAGTAATGAGTTCAATTGAAGGCTTAAACTTTCGAGGTTTTCATTAATGGAGGTGAAAGTTTACAAAGCTAACTAGAGAGAGAAAATAGCTGCTAATGCCTAGGGTAATCTAAAAGAGCCAAACCCCCTTTTTAAAGCCTTTACATCATCATTTTAAGAAACAGTAGAACAGAATGGGGCACGGCCATGCTATGCGGCATGGTGCCCTCATACTAGATCTCTACTCTTGCTTTTCTTTTACACCTTGTTTTGTGGCATGCTGTTGTTAAATCCTAGAACTCCCTGCTAGATTTGGTACTCCCTCTTAGCTAGGCTTCAAGATGTGTTAGGTTTTGCTCCAAGTTGGACTTTTTCTCTCATTTATATCTACAAAACATAAAACACTATTAATTACCTAATTTAGAGGTTATTTATGTGCTAAAATATAATATAATGAAGGTTAAAACTTTGCCTGGTTCAGAACCAAACGGTGCCGCCATTTCAGTGCTCTTCAGAGGTCAAAGATTTTGTAGCTAACCGCCATTCATAGCCTAAATTGGTCACTTCATCCGTAATAGTTCAAGTTAGTGGCTAAGTACTCATGAAGCCTTTCTGCTCTCACCTCACACCATGGTCACCTGACTCTATACACGGCATACACCACCCTATCAGCTTAATCTCTCTCTCTCTCTCTCTCTCTCTCTCTCTCTCTCTCTCTCTCTCTCTCTCTCTCTGCTTCCATTTCATAACCTGACAAAACCCATAGCTGAAGCTCGAGCTATTGAAATTCATGGTTGCTGCCAACCTACACTTTACTTCATTTCGGGTACTTCCCCTTTTACATGAAGAGGACCAAATTAATTATTTCGGTCTAAATTTATCTATCCACATTATTAGGTGGGTCGATTCAGTTTTGAAGTGAGTTTGACTTTTTTGTTTTCTAGTTTGTCTCACTTGCTTAGCTTCTCAAGAAAGCTTCTACATGTAGTTGATTGGGGTTATAAACTCTAGAGGGTTCTGTTGTGACTAACCCAGAAAGTTAGAAAAAATTGAGATGAAAATACCAGTAGAGGTTAGAGAGAGAAAGTGTAGCATTACCACCAGTTTTAGCTTCAATTGACAACCAAACTACCTTTAATCAATGCCAAATATTATTATGTTGTTCTTGACCGTATCCTCTTCAAAGCCAATAGTCCAATCATCATTTCAAACTACAAAAGTCAATAAATGCTTATCAGCTATAACATTTGTGTATGATTTCATAAGTGTTTTGGTGTCACTTTAGGGAATTAGTGTACTTAACTGTGTGATTTTATGCCCCATTTCTATTTTACACTCCAGTTTGGTATTGTTGATGATATTTTCTAGACATTGCCTAAGAAAACCTGAATGTGTCCACAAAATCAATGAAGAATGATGCAAAGAGCCAAAAAGCCCGCAAAAACTACCCTAAAACCCACAAGGGGCATGGTTTATCAGGGTATATATCGGGGTTAACCTAGGTTAGCATACATAGCCAACCCAGTTTGACCAATTTTAGGAATTTAGCAAGGTAGAGCCTGCCACGATATGTCCGTGGCAAGGTTATTTTGGGGCGTCTCTTCGATTTTCCTCGCGATTTGATGTTTGCTACTTTGATTTTGGTGATATAAGGCATTTTTTTATCATCCGTCATTCTATCAATTCCACCATCTAGTTAGGAATTAGACTCCATTTTTAGAGTGAGAGAGAGCAAGTAGAAGAAGGGATTCATAAAGAAGCGGGATTGGGTTTGCAATCAACGGATTCAAGCGCGTGTTTGGGCTGAGCGATTCTTTTCCTTCTCTTCTTTTTTCTCCATTAGATTTGTTCCTTTCTAGATTGATAGATTAGATTATGTAACTCATGCTACTTTGTAGTTTTAAACCTTGGGATTGATGTTGAACTTGCGATTGTCTGTGTTCTAGAATTGATTGTTTGGCGCGCTTTTGAATGGTTGGGTTCATTTCATCAAGTCTGGAGTTTGAATTGCTTGTAAGAAGTTTGATTGCCTTCTTACTTGTATTAGAAAAAAAGGGTAAAGCACTAAAAGGTGAAATCTAATGTTGGAATTGATAAATTTGACTTGCTTATGTGATGTCTTGAGAAAGAATTGCCGATCAAGAGACCTAAAAGGATAATCGTGTGCTTAAAGAACCTAAACTAATAGAGAATCTATGAGACTTGATGATTTATTTGATTTGGGTATTTTGCTATGACTTAAAAGAGGACTGTGATACCTCGATTATCGGTCTTGAAATTTTTCAATTAAAGAGAAAGTGCTTGATCTATTCCTGAACCGGGTAATTACTTAATTTACTTAATTCCTTAAATATTTATCCATTAGATTAGATAGTATATTAGTTTAATTTCAATCTCAAATTTTAATTTGCCTAGCCTATATTGAGGGAACATAGCCCGATAGCTTGGCCTAGTCCTTGTGGGAGATGACCTTGATTTGCTGCAATGCCACTATGCGCTTGCGGCCCTGTTAAGTTTTTTACGCTGTTGCCGGGACTAGTGTCGAATATTTGCTAGTTCTTCATATGTTTGACTACGCATTCTGTTTTTCTTTAAAAACAAAACCAAAAAAGATTGAAAACTAAAAAAATAAAAATTTAAGAGAAAAAACAATGGAAATTTTCCATTTCCTCTAATTTGAGCATGAATTATTTTTGAGGTATTTTAAGCGTTTGCATGCTTTTCTTACTCAATGTGGTTATTGTGTGGGTAAATGGGAAATTTTGGACATTATTGATGAGGTTGTGAATTTGAAACCTATGCACTTTTAGAGTATCGGGGTTTTCTTACTAAAAATGTTGAGGCATGCTATTTGTTTTAGTGGATTGCTTGGGATTCACTTGAATTTGAAAAGGTTAGTTGTGTTTCTGGATATTCTTTCCTTGATCCTTGTGTATTTTATACTAGATCTTATTATGCACTTTTTTGGTATGACTTGTGTTCTGCTTTTAACTATGATATTAATTCGTGTCCTTAATATGCATGCTATGCTCAACCTGACTTTGCGTCACCCGTGAATAACACTGATGTTGTCATGGCCTTACTTGATTGATCCTTTCCTTCAGCTCAGTGCATGCGGCTCGAGGAGGGTGACCCTTTTTAGGTTGTTACTAGATCTGATGTTGTTAATGCATGTTTTGAGTCAGAAGGTACTTTTGATAGGTGAATAATCTAGCTGAGAATGCTTTGAAGGGGTCATGTGATGTGTTTATATATGAAGAGTCCCCTAGCCTTGGTTTGATAATAGTGTTCTCCCTAATTCCCTTGATAATTCACATGCTACCCCTCTTTGTTCATTACCCTCTCTGTTCCCTAAGTATTACATTGATATGCCCATTGATAATCCTATGCTTTGTGATGCTAATGTTAATTTGGGATATAAGGGAAATATGTTTCATGTGCTTGGTGGGACTATTGATAATTTTGTATCCCTATATTACTTACATGGGTATAATGCCTCCCTTGACCCATATTTGATGTACATAGTGGATGCGCCTAGGAAAAGGATGTGGACTACATTCTTTGATTTCTCTTTTGATTTTTCTATGGCATGTGGTTTATTGAGGAGAGTGCTAACTTTCTTTATTGTGATTATCTTAATGCTTTCTTACTGTTATGCTTACGAATCCCATGTTGTAGCGTTCAAAAAGCTTATACGTGTATTTATGACTTCTGATTTGATGAGCCAAGTATTGAGCTCGAGATAGAGTGACTGATGCTCCATGTACCCCAATTATTAGGAGGCTATAGCTTAGGTGCATTTAGCACCTAACCTAGTGAAGTTGGTCTGTTTTGTTTCCCCTTTCAATTCCCCTCATTTATTTCTTTGAATAACACTTTATCTAAGCATAAGGGAAAGGTAATTTCATGTTTCTCGTCTTGGTTTTTAGTTTGCATGCTAGTTACAGCATGCAAGTTTAGATTTTCGTTCTTTTGTAATGGTGTGTTACATTTTAGGTTTACATATAGGATTGCATGCAGGGATTGTGTGGATTAAATTTGAGATAACCTCTAATGATGATTCTTTAGGTAAAATAACTTTCACGAGCTTGAGTAAGTCTTAATGTGTAATCCCTTTTGGTGCTAAAATTTGTGAAGATTTTGTAAATATTTCTTATTTTGGCCCTTGTCTTGATTGAGAACTATGTTGCTCCTTTAGAGTCCAAGCACTAATGTCGGTACGTGATAGTCATCTTATGAGCCAATTGAGACTTTGGTAGATATCCTATGAGACTTTGAGCTTTAGTTGGACTAATCATTATACTTAGTCTTATGTTTCTTTCATGTGTGTGACTTTTCCATGTTGCATCTCTAGAACTTGTCTAGACTCTAGTTCAAAACCATATTAGCATATGCATAGTTGATAACATGAAAGAGGCATTTTTTATTTAGACATTCTAGTCACATAGACAAAAAACCTACCCTTAAGTTGTATCCTTATCTCCTTTGCTAGGACACTTCATATTAGCCCTTGGCTATACACGCATATTCCAACCCTTAACCCAAGTCTATGGAGCATCACTTCAAATACATAGTGGGCGGTTTGAGGATAATTGAGTTTAAGGTTGTTTGGTATGATGGTTTGTTAAAGGATTGATGACATTGAGCATCTGGTTTTGTTCCCCTCTTGTTTGAGTTGTACATATGTGTTAGATTGTGACTTACCAATCGGTAGTCCTATGCCTTTCAATAATTGCCATTCTCATTTCATTTCCTAAAAAAAGAACAAAAGAAAAAGATCATGTTGAGGGGAAAAAAAAGGCAAAGGAAGGTAAAAAATAAAAAAATTGAACAAGTGATTGACATCAGATATGTGATAACTTGAGCTCCTATCTTTGTGACTCACTTCCTACATGTTCATAGAGGATGTTCATTATGTTTTTGAGGTTTGGAGTGTTGGCAAACTTCATGGCTAATTGCTGGTTTTATTGGGTGCCCCTAGTAACTTGGCTAAAAAGCTCTACATTGCCTAAATTTATTTGCCCACCTCCTTTTCCATGACCTTTTTAGCCCATGTTACAACCCAACTAAAGCCCTCTTGATTATTATGTGCACATTACATTTTTAGTAGTGGAGAATTTGAGAGTCTTGGCAAGCATGTGATAGTTTGCATCTTTAGAAAGAGTCTTGAGTGAACCCATGCTATATCTCAAATACATAAGCGGGTGTGATATATGTTCCTCCAAAAGTAAGGTTCTACCAGTCCATTTAGCTCTATAATTCCTTCTACTTACATAATGTGCTTTGTGGTTCTTTGGGAGGTGATCAAGCTTAATATCTGGCTTGTGGTCGTTTATTTCTTTAAAAACATCCACTTTCTCTTGATTTTGAAATGTATTGTGCACTATTTAGGGTTGTCATTGATTGATACTATTGCTTAGGATGTGCTATGAGTTGCCTAGTTTGAAGAGGTTGTTATGTTTTTGAGTCCTAGATACATATGCCCTTATCATTTTTATCTACTATTTACTTGAGGACAAGTAAAGATTTAAGCATGGGGGAATGACGGATGTTATATTTACATAGGATTTCATGAATGTTGTGTTGTCATTTTAAGGGATTAGTATCCCTTACTGTGTGATTTTATGCCTCTTTTCTGTTTTACGCCCAAGTCTGGTATTGTTGATGATATTCTATAAAAATTGACTAAGAAAACCTGAGTGTCTCTACGAAATCAATGAAGACTGATGTAAGGTGACAAAGAGCCTGTAAGAACTAACCTAAAACCCACAAGAAATGTGGTTTACCCGAGTATATATCAGGATTAACCTGGATTAGTGTACACAGCTGGCCCTGGCTGACCAGTTTTGGGAAGCAAGGCAGAGCTTACCACGCTCTATCTATCGTAGTTGCCACAATCTATGGTAGGGTTGTTTTGGGGTGTCTCTTCGATTTTTCGAGCTATTTGATGTTTGTTACTTTGATTTTGGCGATATAAGGCACGTTTTTATCATCCATCATCCCATCCATTCCACCATCTAGTGAGGAATTAGATTCCTTTTTTACAAGGAGGGAGAGCAAGTAGAAGAAGGGATTCGCAAGGAAGCGGGATCGGGTTTGCAATAAGTGGATTCAAGCACGCGCTTGGGCTGAGCAATTCTTTCCCTTCTCTTCTCTTTTCTCCATTAGATTTATTCGTTTCGAGATTGATAGATTAGATTATGCAGCTCATGTTAATTTGTAGTTATAAATCTCTAGATTAATGTTGAACTTGTGATTGTTTGTGTTCTAGAATTGATTGTTTAGTGCGCTTTTGAATTGTTGGGTTCATTTCAACAAGTCTGGAGTTTGAATTACTTGTAACAATTTTGATCACCTTCTTGCTTGTATTAGATATTAGAGGAAGTACTAAAAGGTGAAATCTGATGTCGAAATCGCTAGATTTGACTTGATTATATGTTGTCTTGAGAAAGAATTACTGATCCAGAGACTTGAAATAATAATCGTGTGCCCAGTGAACCTAAACTAGTTGAAAATCCATGAGAATTGATGATTGATTTGATTTCGGTATTTCACTATGTCTTGAAATTTCATAATTAAAGAGAAAGCGTTTGATCTATTCCTAAATTGGGTAATTGCATTGTTGACTTAATTCCTTGAATATTTATCTATTAGATTAGATAGTAGATTAGTTTAATTTCAATCTCAAATTTTAATTTGCCTAGCCTATGTTGAGGGAAAATAGCCCGATAGCTTGACCTAGGCCTTGTAGGAGATGACCTTGATTTACTACAACATCGTCGTGCGCTTGCGGTCCTATCAATGGACCATGGACTTATGCTTTGAATTTGTATTTTTCCACTTTTGGGTGAAGAATTCAGAGACTACGTGTGCTAAAGTTAATCCTTGATGATTGCATTGCCTCTAGTTTGAACTCGAGATGAACTTAGGTTGTACATACTTCATTATTGTTGATTAGTGGAAGGCTTTGGTATGTTTCTAACGGTCCCACGGGTTTTCCCCTCATTATGTCTTTTCATGTAAATCTTAATGTCTCCTTATTTATTTTATGTGGTTGATCATTAGTTTGTTGCCTATTGTTGCATTTGTTTATTACCTATTTTACAGCACAAAAGGGCCTCTTAACTCCCCGTTGCTCATTGAAGTAGTTACTCCTTTCCTTCATTGCCCTTTTTACGTTGATCACAGTATCATATAGATCCACATAGGAGGTGTACTAGTGTGCTGACATCCTCTCCTTAATAGTGGGATTAAGTCCGGCCTCGAACCGGTTCATCTTCAACCTCTTGTCAACTACAAAGGCCAGGGCAAATCGAGAGACCTCCATAAACTTTGAGGCGTACCCCAGTATGCTCATGCTCCCTTGCTGCAACCGCATGAACTCATTCTCTTTAGCTTTTTAGAGGGAGACGGGATACAAATGATCCTTGATCAATTCCTTAAACTTGCTCTAGTTGAAACCATGCTAGTGCTGCCTTTCCCTCACTGTGGCCCACCATAGGTCGGCCTTATCCTTTAGGTAGAACACTGCAAAGCACATCTTCCACTCCTCAGGGTATTGGAGTGTATCGAACAACTTTTCCATACCCCTAATCTAGTCCTCAAAGGTTTTGGGTTAGGGGTGCCATCGTAGATGGGTGGGTTATGGCTCGCGAATCTCTTGAACATATAGGAGTTATCCTTCTCGACCTTCTTCTCCCTGACTTCTATCAACTTCTGCAGTTGTTCGTTCTAGAGTCGCAGCTGCTTTCCTTGCTTCTGCAGCAGCTCTAGCAGTAGAAGGTTAGTAATGTCTGCTCCAGTAGGTGGGTTAGTCTCCTCCACCTAACTGCGAGAGCCGTTCCCGTTCCTAGGTTGTAAAGCTTTCAACCGTTCCCTGAATACTAACATGGGGATTTTTGATTCACAGGTAGCCTGGTATCGGGGTGAGGCCTAGTTTGAAATTCGTCATTATTTCCCACCATCCTATCCGGGAATTAACATGGGTTTAGTTCCTCTCCTAATAGTTCATACCCTACTTACTACTAGAGTTCAATAACATGACGCATACTAGTACATCATGCAACATTTTACTGGTTTTCAATCACCTCACGTTGCCACATCCACGTGATCTAACCATCACATCACATGCTCATGCGTTACATATCATATAGGCATCACATTCACATGTTCCACATACTTCACAAATAAAGAACGCTAACATCTAGATACCCAAAAGAGTTGATTGCATAGAATTTAAAATTATAGGAGTTCCATACTAGTACTCTTCATTACATCATAATTTATAACTTTATTGGCCCACAGTGGCTTAACAACATAATAGAGAGATAACTAACAGTATTGTTCTAGAAAATAAAACTTTCTAAACACTATAAGCTTCTACTGGTCAGGGGCATCCAGTGGACAAGTACACCTTCACATTCGGCCATATCTGCCCTGCTTCTAATGGGTCACCCCAGGCTCAGGCTCAACCTTCCTCTCCACAGGATCTACCTCATCACCCAAGCCCTCAGGTCCCCTCATTTGGTCGGCCTACGCAATGAACTCCCTCCTTTTCTCCTCCTAATCCCCCTCGAGGTTCTCTTTCTCAATAGCCTCTGTCTTGCTCTCGATAAAGTCTCCCTCAAGGTCCTCACTTTCCACAAGTTTTCCCTCACTCACCTCAGAATCCTCCTCAAGGCCTCCTCTTCTATCGGTTTCTCCTTGCTAAGATCCTCCTCGGGGTCCTCCTCTTCCATCAGTTCCTCCTCACTAGGGTCCTTCTCTTCCATCGGTTCCTCTTCGCTAGGTTCCTCCTCAGGGTCCCCTCCTCTATTGGACCCGCCTCAGTAGGGGCATCCCCCTCATCCTTATAGTCTCCCTCCTTATTAGTAGGCTCGTCTCCTAAGGGTAGGGCATCCTCCTCATTAGCTGTGGGTGTACGCTCTTGGTCGTGGGGTCCCCCCAGTCTCAGGTAGTTTATCAGGTCAACTACACTCATCCTCATAGGCTCCCAGTCACACCAACAACACTTCCTCCATGGGCGGTGATCACGAGCCTGGAGGTACAGCTCGTCAACTCGATAGCGCCACTCAGGGTCTTCCTTTAGGGTCAACAGCTGAAAGATCACCCGATTGTCCTCAATGCTCAAACAGATATTGGGCACATCCTCTAAACATCTAGCTAACGCCCACCCCACATGCCTAATGTGGTCCCATACACCCTGACTCGGTCTCCTAGCTAACTGCTTGTGCAAGCAAGGACCTCCTACACAGCCACAGTGTTGGGTACCCTCCATTCCCATACAAAATAATTACACATAAGACATGTATCCATACAATAACATGTATTTATTTAATACTATATGCACATGCATGAAACCCCTGCCTCTTGCTACACTCACTCTTCGAGCAGTCCTTAGGTCTATAAGCTTTTTCTTGCAATCTTTTAGGAGAGCTTTCAGGTCAGTCAACCTAAGCTCTGATACCACTTTGTAACACCTCGAATTTCTTATTGCTTTCCTTATTACTAATCATTAACCTATGTGGCAACGGACCCTAGTTTGGGGTGCTACCACCATATTTCCTTCTTGGAAATGCCAGGTTGTGTATCAAATAACAATTAATACCAAGATTCTTCAACAAAACTTTAGCTTAAAGGAGCCAGTTACTAAAAAACAACTACTAAACTGAAACAATTGTCCATTACAATCCCTTCTCTAAACAACTAATGATTTGTTGCCTTCGGTTTAAGTGTTAGGGCCTCACTCTACCTTTGGTCCCCCAGTCCTATGCAAAAGTAGTGCACCTAAAAATAAAATATTTTATAAAAGTGAGATAAACTCAATAAACAATCACCCCTAACAGTCAAACTACGCTCACAAATTCTTTTCGAAAACATTTTAGGGGGGTAGGGGAAATAGCAAGACCACACTTACTCGTTTTTCGTTAATATAACCATCCATACTTACATGATCTTAGTGATGCACACATACAATCTAGGATCCAATTATAACAATCAGATTTGAGGGAGAGCAACCCCACTGGGTCTCATGGCCTGTGCTTAGGTTTAACTCAACCACTTAACTTAATCATGGCCTACTGCCGACTACGGCGGTTACCGCTTAACCATTTCCTAACCTACCATCATCATGGATGGTTACCGTTAGCCTAGCTCACGTCCTAACAAGGCACGTGGCCACTCATATACATGCACTATTTCTCAGGAAAGGCTATTGGCCTTCAATCAACATAACCAGTTCACAATTTCACCCACATTCAGCCCTTGCTATCGCTATTATGCTCTCCCAAATTAAAGGTCAATTTAACATGCCTAGTTCATTCAGATTCAACCCAATCCCTAATACATTACCATAATACACAACTTTCATTTTCGACATAACATTCCAAAACCCAGCTCTATAACCTAGCAAAGTCGTGCAATTCCAACCACGTATTCATATTCAATTGACTCATGCGATAATTACATGAAATCAACATTGAAATCGATTCTTACCATATTCAACACGCACATAATTTTCAAGCAACTTGGGGAAGGGTTAGGGCATGATTGTTACCTGAATTCCGTACAAATTACGGGCTCGGTTACTAGTTTGGACCTACTGCTCCACACCTGGGCCAAAACATTGCCCACACTCAATCTGAAACTTCATGGACCATAATTATAGCCCCTGCCCTACTTATAAGAATTTTTCTAAGTTTTCTTCCCATGCCTATGGCTCCCAACCGAAGCCCAACTCTGGATCCAGATTCAACCAGAATCTGGGTCCAACTTCCAAAACCTATAACGTTTGCTCCCAACGTCAAAATTTTGATTTCTTACCCATTATAGAAAGTCGGTCCATCCTCTACACTTCTTATGTTTAGCATTTTATCATATTCTAACTCGAATTAGGTTGTTTTCCTAATTATTTTTACGGTGTTACTAACTGTTCTGGTCTGGACAGTCCCCGATAATTCGACCATAACTTGGGCTACACTACTCTGATTCATTCGATTCAAAAACTAGATTAGACAGTATATCCCGATGCACTTACCCTAAGATTCATGATTTTTAAGTTACTGTCCTATCCTGGCCGAATTTTCAAAGTCAGTGTATGTGCTGCCCCTAAGCCCGGCATGTTCTGTCCATATTTTTTAATTCCAATAATTTCCCTTAGCTCAATTTTTTTTTCCCCCATAAACTCTCACTCGCAACTAACCTATGATATTCCCAATAGCCCTACTTCTACTCCTTCATAATCTAAATTGAATCAAATTTAAAATCTTTAATTTAAACAATTATCAAACAACACCCATAGACTTAACTTGATGCAATTTCGGGAGAGGAGCGATTGAAACGTCGCACCCTTGGAGTTCTAAATCTGAAAAATCATAAAACAAAGCTCGAATCAAACGTTTCATACTTGAAATCTCAAATTAAAACCGTGAATTTTGTAACAAAATATAAGAAAATTCTAAACTTTTGGGGTTTGTATGCATGGGGTGCATAGGGATGCACCCCACTTACCACCAAGAGAGAGAGAACGGCAAGGGGGTACGGCTTGGACGGTGACTGGCAAGCAACAGCTGTGGCACAGGGCAGTGGCTGGCGATGAGCGAGAGGGGGAGAGGGAGAGAGGAAGAGAGAGTTAGGGTTGGGGGGAGAGAGAGAGAGAGAGATTATGAGAGAGAGAGATTGTGAGGGAGAGGGAGAGTTGTAGAGAGAGAGTGGGGGGGTTGTGGTGGTGCCTGCCAAGTGTTCAGAGGGGGAAGAGAAGTGGCAACACTAGGGTTTGGTGGGGAGGGGTGGCCAGCTGCTAGGGCAAGAGGGAAGGGGGGAGTTTTTCTTTTTTTTTTAAAGCATCTTTGAATAAATAGGAAATAAGGATCTTGGGTCAAAAAAAATTTTGGCTAATTGGGTAATTAGTTGTTTATGTCTAGGGAGATAAATTTAAATATAAATGGGTGAATAATAAAAGTACTATAAATAGATAAGACATATTCGGGTCAAGGAAGGGCAAATAATGAGAAACCGAAAAATAAATAAATCGAGGAAAAATAACCCGAGTGATATCTTTAATCTTTAATGAAATAGGGTAAATGTAGAATTTTGAAAACGAAAACATGGAGGAAAAGATTTAGATTGGCTTTGATTATGAAGGTTAGTCCACATCACATAATTTCCCCATATTAAATTTCCAGGGTTTTACACTGTGTCATCCCGAGCAAACAACCAAAACACATCATCCATCAATCGTAGACAAGTTAACAAATCCTCATCGAAATATCTTATAGCTCTGGGATTAGTTAAGCCAAATGGGTAAAGAGTATTACCTTAGGCCCTAGCGGTGGTGGATGTTCGGGTGGGTCACGATACCCTCGCTAGTGTTCGTCTCGACATCCCCGCTCTTTGAGTGGTTTTTTGCTTCTTTTTGGGTTCCATTAGAACAACACTTGACAATAATATGGGTGAGTTTCAAGAGTCCTCAACAATAGAGGAAGTGAGGGTACAAGTGGTGAGAGAAAAAAGAGAAATTTGGGAATGTAATGATAAAGGAGGGCAAAGTAGTGAAGAAGAAGAAGAAGAAGAAGAGGCAAATTCAAATGGTGGGGAAGCTACCCAAATTTTTAGCTAGTTTTAGGGGTGGCAAATTTGTAGAGATTGGAGGGAAATTTGGGAGAATGAAGATAAATGAGGAGAGAAAGAAGAAAATTGGAGTGATTTGGAGGAAATTTGAAGAAAAAAGGAGGGGAATAGAGCTAGGAAGAAGGCTTGGTTATGAAGGTTTAGAGAGAGAATGAGAGGGTTAGAGATAGAGTCTTGAGGGAAACGAAGGCAAAAACATAAAGAAAGCAATAAAATGGCTTTGTTGCCTCCTAATAAGCACTCTTTTAGGGTCAACAGCTCGACCTTTCTTCTCTTAAGCTTGAACCGGATCAGTAAGAGGATGGATATTGGTTTTTTTAATGGGCTCTCCTAAGAAATAAGCTTAAACCACTATCTATTAACTTTGAAAGAACCAGTGGACTCACTTTACAGCTCAACCGCACCCTGAGAAAAAAAGTCTTAGTGACTTAAAATGGCCCCGACCATTGGGACCTTAACTGGCTCGGAAATAATCTCAACTTAGAATTGAGCAGTATGACCATGTTACCTTCCTCAAACCACTTCTTCATGATGTGCTTGTCATGCTAATGCATAGTTCTTTCCCTATAGATCTTACAACTCTCACATGCCTTCAATCGTATCATCTAGCTCACTCATCTGTAACATCCTCCTTTCTCTGGCCTCCTTGTGATCAAAATTGGGTGTTCAAGTGGCCCCATATGCCTTGTTCTCCAACTCAACTGGCAAATGACAACTTTTCAAAGACTAATTTATATAGAGTAGTGTCTAAAGGAGTCTTCTAAACTGTCGGTGAGCCTATAGAGGACCATTAAGCTTCAAAGTCCAATTCTTTCAGGATCAATCTATAGTCTTCTCTATCCAATATGCTCTTCTGATCTTGCTTAGATAGCTCAACTTGGCCATCTGTTTGGGGGTGGTAAGGTATCGCAACCTTGTGAAAAACCTTATACTTCTTCAAAAGACACTCAGAGAGTTGTTCTAAAAATGAGTCCCACTATCGCTCAAAAGAGCCTTGGTGTGCCAAACCTTGTAAAATGTTCATCTTGAGGAACTTGATCACTACCTTGGAGTCATTGGTTGGGGTGGTAACGGCTTCTATCCACTTGGAGACATAATCCACTGATATGAGGATATGGAGATTGTTATGGGTATGAGGAACAGACCCATGAAGTCAATTCCCCACATATCAAAAAGTTCAACATCAAGAATACCACTTTGAAGCATCTCATTCCTTCTTGAAATATTTATTATTCATTAGCATCAGTCACATGTCATCACAAACTTTTTAGCATCCTTGATAAGCATGGACCAATGGAAGCCTACTTGAAGAACCTTAGTGGTGGTCTAATCAAGACGAAAGTGTCCACTATAAGTAGAAGCATAATAATGGTGAAGGACACTGGGAACTTTATCTTTTGATAATTGTCTCCTATGAACACCATCACCAAAAAACTTATAGAGAAGAGGCTCTTCCTACACATAGTACCTAGCATTGGCTAAGAATTTCTTCTTTTTGTTGACATGAAAACCCTAGGGGAAACACTGCACATACTTTACAACTCATTAAATCAACATACGACAGACTGGCCTAGTGAGAAATAATAAGAAGTTGATCATTCAAGAATGAGTCATCTATGTAGTTGTCTTAAATAGAAGTGGCCTCAGGGCCCAAATGAAACAAATGATTGGCTACCACATTCTCTCACCTAGCCTTATCACAAATCTTTAAATTAAACTCTTGCAAAAGAAGAACCCACTAAATGAGGCAGGACTTAGAGTCGGACTTCTTTAAAAGATGCTTTAATGCAGCATGATCGATAAAGACTATCACATTAGAATTGATCAAGTAAGAAAAAAATTTTACCAAGGCAAACACAACCACTAAGAACTCCTCATTGGTGGTGGCATAGTCCACTTGAAGCTCATCTAAAGCATTACATGCATACTAGATGGAATATGGCTTGTTGTCCTTCCTTTGCCCCAACATAACTCCTAATGCATAGTCACTTACATCACGCCACCTCAATAGGGAGTTCCCAATCCGGGGCTTACATTGCCAGAGCCAAAATCAAAACCTCTTTTAATATAAGAAAAGCATTGAAAAATTCCTCATTAAAGTCAAAAGACACATCCTTGACAGGCAATTGGGTAAGAGTTTTTGCAATTTTGGAAAAATCTTCAATAAAACATCCGTAAAAATTGACATGTCGAAGAAAACTCCTTATATCCTTCACAGAAGTTGGTGACAGTAATTTCTCAATCACATTCACCTTTTCCTTGTCAACTCGATGCCTATGTTAAAAACAACATGACGAAGGACACCACTATCTTGTACCATAAAATGACACCTTTTCTAACTGAAGACCAAATTCACCTCCTCACATCTTTGCAACACTTTGGACAAATTATACAAGTAGCAGTCAAAAGATGTACCATATATATAAAAACCATCCATAAACAATTTGATGCATGAGCTTTGGACAAACTTAAGCAAGGAGATCAATTTGCAATCTGGCCAAGCTTGTGTTTTGGTTTAGCAATTAAGTGAATCAAGAACAGGGGATATGAATGGGATAAATGCCACAGCACCACCCAAACTAGCTGAGGAATCCACCCTTCAAATCATAAAGGCCAAGCCACCAAATTTGGATTAAAGGAAACCACTATAGTTAGTAACCAAGTTATAATTATTAAAGAGAGATTCTGAGAGAGTTTGTGATCAAACACTCAACAGGAGTTTTCATTGATCAAATCTGGCTACCATGATCAAGCAAGCAAGCTAATATACACGTCTCTAGCTAGCAAGAAACTAAGCTAGTTCCTTAGCTTAGCAGATCTGGCCTTGCTAAACTCTCTTACAAAACAGGTTTAGCTTGAGCTAATTACAATCATGAGTCTAACTACTGCAATCTATTTAGAGCCAGTCTGAAGCTAGAACATGATTAATTAGCCGTGAACATAACCACTTGGACATGGTAGAGAGAGAAATTATAACACCCCGAGTGTGGCTTAAAAGGATTTGAAGTAACTACTTACATCACCAAAGGTGCACCTTCCTTTACGGGAAGCCCACTGTCAAGAACTCCACAGTTAAGCATGCTTACTGGGGAGCAATCTTAGGTTGGGTAACCTCCTGAGAAGTTTTCTAGGTAGCATGTGAGCGAGGACAAAGCACATCGGAAAGACTTGTAGTGATTTATAGGGCCAGTCAATGATTCTTAAAGCCGTTATTGGTAATTGTCCCGACTCGGGAGGGGCTCGGGATGTTACAAATGGTATCAAAGTGACCTGCGACCATGAGCTACGTCAGTGGATGGAGAGCCTATGGGCAGTCATCTATCGGGGCAAAGATAGTGGGTGTAGACTATCAGTCAAGACGACTCGTAAGTCGGTCAGTTAGTGAGGCACAACGAGGACGTTGTGCGCTTCAAGTGGGGGTGATTGTAACACCCTGAGTGTGACTTAAAAGGATCGAAGTCACTACTTATATCACCCAAGGTGCACCTTTCTTTTCGAGAAGCCCACTCTTAAGAACTCTATAGTTAAGCGTGCTTGCTAGGGAGCAATCTTGGGATGGGTGACTTCTTGGGAAGTTTCTCAAGTAGCGTGTGAGCAAAGATGAAGTACGCCGGAAAGACTTGTGGTGATTTGTGGGGCCAGTTCATGATCCTTAAAGTCGTTCCTGGTAACTGTCCATGGCTCGAAAGGGGGTCAGGGTGTCGCAGAAATATTAGGCTACAGCAACCATGGAGGCAAGAAAACAGGTCACCAAACCCTCTCCATCAAGAAGAAGCTCAGCAAAGTCAAAACAACTTCTTTAAGCTTGATATACCTGGATTAGCACTGGAAATGATCAAGTTGGTTCCCTAATGTGTACTTGACTTAGAACTGATTTTAATACATAGATGGGTTCCTTAGGATGTTAACAAACATCCTAATTAAGAAAATCATTCCTAGATCAAGTTTGGGTGAGAGAACCAACAAGAAACTCAACCAGATCTGGATTGGCTTCAAACTATAAACAAAATGTAGCTAAAACTCCATGAAGAACTTGTCATAATTTGGATTCTCTTCATGGATTGACACCTTAGGATGTTGGCTATCATTCCAAGCAAAAATAATGGTCCTAAATCATACTTTAGTTGGTGATCCCACCTAGTCTTCCAATATGGGCAGACTGGAATCTTCACAGTATATCTTCACTATTTTGGACCAATGTAGCAAAATGCATATGACTTAGTCCAAAATTGAGTTTTTCTAGTAAAATTGTACAGCTTAGAAGTCCAGAAAAGTAGGACTCTCCTATAGGATGTCTTGAAAACTCTCCTAGGAGTTGTAGTTTATATGCATTATCTCCCACCTTCTTAATGATCTTAAATTGTCCATTCCCTCTTTCCATAAGCTTATTCTTCCTCCTGGATGGGAGCCTCTCTTTTCAAAGATGTAACCATGCTAGATCTCCTAGGCCGAACTCCATATTCTTGTTATGCTTGTTTACCCTTGCATTGTAAGCTATATGTGTCTTTTCAATATGATTTCTCGCCTATTCATTTGACCTTTTCTTCTCCATGGCTCTTAGTTCAGCATCATGGTTTACCCTTGACTCCCTTGGTAGGGCTAGTAAGTCAATGGGGGTAAGAGGGTTCACCCTGTACACATACTTAAAGGGAGAGTATTCAGTAGCATGGGATGGAGCCCTATTGTATGCAAATGCAGCATGAGGCAGCTTCAGATCCCAATCTTTCAAGCTTTTGCTCACCAAATGCCTAAGCAAAGTAGTAAGAGTTCAGTTTGTTACTTCTGTTTGCCCATTAGTTTGGGGATGAAAGGTCGTACTGAGTAAGAGTTTAGTGCTTAGGAGCTTCCACAAACACCTTCATAAATGGAATAGAAACTTAGAGTCCCTATCAGATACAATAGATTTAGGCACACCATGGAGCCTAATGACTTCTCTGAAGATCTCAACAATGTAGCTTGCATCATCATTCTTTGGCATGGAATAAAGTGAGCCATCTTAGATAATCTATCCATAATCACCATGATTACATCCTTCCCCCTTTTTGTCCTATGAAGGGCCACACTAAAATCCATACTTACATCATCCCAAGGCCTCAATGGAATGGGCAGTGGGGTGTATAAGCCTTGATGAAATTGGCTTTGGCCTTGTAGCAAATAGAACAAGCTGTGATTATCTTGTCCATGTCTCCTCCCATCTTAGGTTGGTAGAAATGCTCCTTAAGGATGTCAATGCTCTTATTTAGACCAAAGTGACCAGCTAGGGCTCCTCCATGAGCCTCTTAAACTAGCAGCTCTCTTAAGCAGCTCTTAGAATACAAAGCTTATTTCTCTTGAATAAGTGGCCTTCTTGGATGGTGCAAGGGTTGTTCTTTGATGGAATATCCTCTAGGATCCCCTTACAATCTAGATCCTCTTTGTAAAGTTCCTGGACAGAATGAAATCCAAGGACTTAGGCCTCCAACATAGAAAGTAATGCATACGTCCTTAAAAGTGCGTCCACGATCACATTCTCTTTCTTGTGTTTGCAAGTAAAGTTAAATGATTGTAAGAACTCCACCCATTTGGCATGTCGTGGATTCAACTAAAGTTGGCCATTGATGAACTTGAGAGCTTAGTGATCAGAATGCAAGACAAAAGGTCTAGCTTTAAGGTAATGAGCCTAATGAGTCAATGCCCTTACAATAGCATAAAACTCTTTGTCATAGGTGTTGTAGCTGTAACTTGAACCATTGAACTTCTCACTAAAATAGGCAATGGACCTCTTGGATTGGACTAGGAGAGCCCCAATCCCTACTTCACTTGCGTCACACTCTAGCTCAAATAGATCTTTACAGTTTGGGAGTGCTAGCACAGGTGCTTGGCATAGCTTCTATTTGATCATCTCAAAGGCTCTTTAGTAGCCTTTGGCCACTCAAATGCTCCTTTCTTCATGCATTCAGTAATGGGAGACATGATAGAGCTGAAGTCTTTGATAAACCTCTGATAAAAAGAAGCCAAACTATGAAAAGATCTCACCTCCATGACTATCTTAGGTTAAGGCCAAGTTTGGATAGCCTCCACCTTGCTTTGATCAAGCTAGATCCCCTTATATGAAACCACATATCTAAGAAATGTGAGTTATGGAGTGAAGAACTCACACTTCTCCATCTTAGCATAGAGTTTTTGTTCCCTAAGAACTTGGAACTTGCCTTAGATGCTCCTTGTGGTCCCTCTTATTTCGATTGTAAACTAAAATGTCATCAAAGTATACTTCATTTGTCAACCTCATAAAAATACTAGGAGCATTATACAGCCTAAATGGCATTATAAGTCATTCATACAACCCATGCTTAGTTTTAAAGGTTTTTTTCCACTCGTCTCCATCTCTTATTTTGATTTAGTGATAGCCACTTCTTAAATCAATCCTAGAAAACACTTGGGCACCATGTAAACCAACTAGCATGTCATCAAGTCTAGGGATAGGATCCTATACTTGACTGTGATGTTGTTAATGGCACGACTATCGGCACACATCCTCATGGTTCCATCCTTTTTTGGCACAAGCAAAGCTGGGATAGAACAAGGACTCATACTCTCTCTTATGTAACCCCTATCAATAAGTTCTTGAACTTGACATTGGAGGTCCTTGGTTTTTGTTAGGTTACACCTATAAGCTAGCTTGTGTGGTAGAAAGGCTCCAGGAAGTAGGTCAATGTGATGCCCTATGCCCTAATTGGGGGTAATCCCGAGGGTTGATCACTAGGAAACACATCCATAAACTCATGTACTAGGGGTTGAGTAAGGGGATGCAAAGGTGTCTCTCCCTCTTCTTTTTCCAACACAAGCAAGGCATAAACGAGTTTTCCTTTGCTTATGGATCTCTCCACCTATGTTTAACTCAAAAGCAAGGCTTTCTCACTTGTATTTCCCTCCTCATGGCTAGTTTTAACATTCTAGATTTGGTTAACGGTCAAAGGGTTTAGGGTGTAGTTACGGCTTTTGATCTTAAGGTGTAAGTGTTGGCTTTTTCATTATGAATGGCATCTTTATCAAACTGCCATGGCCTCCTAAGTAATAAATGGCATGCATCCATAGGTAATATATCACAAAGCACCTCATCTTTAAAGTTACCAATGTTGTATGTAACTAAAGCTTGTTCGGTCACATGAACCTCATTTCCTTTCTTGAGCCATGTAGTGAATATGGCGTGGATGGGGACAGTAGGTAGCTTAAGTTTGTCAATAAAGTGGACGGAAGCAACATTAGTACAACTTCCCCTATCAATGATTAAACTACATACCTTACCTTGAGTCGCACACATAAGTGAAAGATGGGATCCCTTTGGCTTTCCTCATTTGGACTCTCCATGGTGTGTAGTACTCTCTTGAGGACCAGAAATTCCCCAACTTTAGGAGTTAGAATAGTGATCTCCTCCTCTTCTTCAATTTCTTTTTCACTTGGCTCAATGACAATCTGATCAATCTCCTCAATCTCTTTGATCGTCAGTGCTCTCCTGTTTGGAAATTCAGATTAGACATGGCTCTAACCTTGACATTTAAAACACCTCTTACCATCAAGTTATTAACGAACTCCCTAACAATGCCTTTACCGTTGTCTCAGCTTTGATCTCCTTTTGGTTGGAGTTTATGTTTAGGGCAAAGTAGGGCTTGGATAGGAGGTTAGGTCATGCGTAGGAGCTTAGGAATGGCCTTTTGTTTTTGGCATACTTCTTCACTTTAATGGCCAGTTTACAAACATCCTCAAAGCTCCAGTATAGTTGTAGATTGACCTTTTCAGCTACTTTTTGGTCTAGTCCCTTAAGGAACCTAACCACAGCTTGTTCTGGCTCCTCCTCTAATCCACTCCTAATCTTGAGTTGCTCAAACTCTCTAATATACTTCTCCACACTCATTTGGCCTTGGTTTAAAGAGGACACTCTGAGGTGGAGATCTTATTTATAATCCTCAGGCAGAAACCTCTTATGCATTAGTTTCTTTAACTTATACCAACTTATGATCCGTGACTTCCCTTCTTGGGCTCTTTGTCTTTTAGTATTTTTGTGCCAAAGAGATCCATACTTTTTGAGTTTAAGAATAGCTACTTTAGATGACTTTTCATCATAATAGCCTTTAACTTGAAGAAGCTTTCCAACGTTTCAATCCACTCTAGGTATACAACCGGATTCAAGGTACCCTCAAATTCAGGGGGATCAAACTTAATATCCCTCAAGTCATCTTCATTAGTTCTTGGTGGTCTTCTTCTCCCGCTAGGTGAATGTTCACCCTAGGATGAAGATGAACTATCTGGGGTTGGGGCATCCCTTTCCTGACCAAGCTCTCTCCTCCTACTTCCTTCGTGGTCATCCCTAAACCTGGTTAGAACTTCAACCAAGCTGGTAGTAAGGGTCTGGACGTCCCTCTAGAGTTGGAGAATAGCATTCCCCCTCCCTAACTCATGGCCTTCCTTAAGAATTATTCCTCTAGGAACTCTAGTTTGAGAAGGATCAACTTTCTCTCACTTGGACATGGATTAGAAAGAAAGCATAGGCTATTTGAGGAGTTCATGGTTTTTTGTAGCTAGTTTTGTTTTTGGGCCAAAATTGCTTCTTTTGTGGATACTAGAAACGTGATTTAAGAACAGAGGAAGATTGCAAAGTAATGAAAAAGTAAGCAAACTCACCAGGTTGAGCTCCGATACCACTTTGATGCATGAACTTTGGACAAACTCAAGAATGAGACCAATTTATAATCTAGCGAAGCGTGCGTCCGGGTTCAGCAATGGAGTGAATCAAGAATAGGGAATATGAATGGGATAAAGGCCATGCCACCACCCAAACTAGCTAAGGAATCCACCCTCCAAATCATAAAGGCCAAGCCACCAAATTTTGAAAGGAAACCACTCTAGTTAGCAACCAAGTTCTGATTGTTAAAGAGAGATTTTAGGAGAGTTTATGATCAAACACAAAACTTATGTTTTCATTGATCAAACCTAGTTACAATGAACAAGAAAGCAAGCTAATATACATGTCTCTAGCTAGCAAGCAAGTAAGCTAGTTCCTTAGTTAAACAAATCTAGCTTAACTAAATTGTTTTACAAAACAAATTTAGCTTATGCTAATTGCCAGCATGAGTCTAACTAATACAATTTGTTTAGAACCAATCTAGAGCTAGAACATGATTAATTAGCCTTAAACATACACCTAAACATGGCAGAGAGAGAAATAGTATGATGTAGGTGGTTACTTTACCGTTGTCCAATCCGGGAGCAAGTAGATGTCACTTCTTAAGCCAATTGGTCAAGTGGGCTTCTAAGGCTAAAAGGCCATCAATGATGATGTTACCATATGTTCAACCAACCATAGAGGCTAAAAACTAGGTCAGAAAACCCTCGCTATTAAGGAAAAGCTCAGCAATGTTAAAATAGCTTGTTTAAGCTTGATAAGCCTGGATTAGCACTGGAAATGATCGAGTTGGTTCCCTAAACTACACATAACTTAGAATTGATTTTAATGCATAACTGGATTCCTTAGGACGTGAACAAACATCCCAATTGGAAAAATCAGCCCTAAATTAGGTTTAGGCAAGAGAATGGACCAGAAACTCAAAGGGGTTATGGATTAGCTTTAAACTATAATGGTTGACAAAATGCAACTGAAACTCTGCAAAGAACTTGTCATAATTTAGATTTTTCTTCATAGAATGACACCTTAGGATGTTGACTATTATCCTAAGAAACAATTAGAGGCTTAATCAGACTTTATGTGGTGATTCCACCTAATCTTCTAATACAACCAGACTGGAATCTTCACATTATATCATCACTATTTTGGAATAATGCACTAAAATACCTATAATTTAGGCCAAATTTGAGTTTTCCTAGTAAAATTAGACATCTTAGGGAGTCCAGCAAAGTATAACTCGCCTATAGGATGTCGTGGAAACTCCAAGAATCAGGTCATCCAAAACCATGTTCAGTTCTAAAGTGGAACAAAAGAACAAGGAATGGATCTGATAGATCATTGCTTGCTTAACTTGATCTTCCTGGGCTTGATTAATTTCATGGACATCATTTGAATTTGGGAACTGACTTGGATGCCTTGCTCTACATCACACTTCCCCAATGTCCTCTATAAAATTAGGAAAAATGATCATTGTGCATCATTAAAGGTAGCGGGGGCATTGCATAGCTCAAATGGTATCCTCCTCTATGCAAAAGTACCATATGGATAAGTAATTATGGTTTTTTCTTAGTCATTAGGATGGATAGGAATTTGGAAAACCCCTGAAATACCCATTTAGGTAATAAAAACAGGAGTTTTTTGCTAACCATTCAATCATTTGGTCAATGAAGGGAAAGGAAAAATGGTCCCTATGGGTGCTTTATTCAATTTCCTATAGTTAATGCACATACGTCAATCCATGATTGCCTGACGGAAATCAATTCATTATTCTCAATCTTCACAACCATCAACCCACTTACTATCAAAAATAGGGTAGATAATGTCAGCCTTTAACAATATTAAAATTTCTTTGTGATCACCTCTTTTACTTTAAGACTCAACTTTCACTATTGTTTAATTAAGGGCGTATGGTTATCTTACATTAGAATGCGATGCATGTACACAAAAGGGTGAATTCCTTTAAGATCATCGGGAGGATATGTTATGTCCTTACGATGCAATATAAGGACTCTAAGTGCATAATCAATTTGGATGCCCTTAAACTTCCATTAACAATCACAGCATATATAGAATTTGGTCGAAGAAATTCATATCTCAAAGAAGAACGGAGAGGTTTTAATTCTACCTCAAGGGATTGTTTTTCATTAGAAGAGGGCTCACATCACTTTTTAACTTTTTCACCTTTGCAAGGGTAGGTGGAACATATAGAGAGGCTTCCAAAAACTTAGCACACATCACTCCCTCTAGATTCTCATCATTTGTAGTGCAATCATTCAGTACACAATGCTCAAAAGGGTCCTAGAAACTTGGTCAGTGACTTTTTCCCTTACTAAATTGTTAATCACATCAATTCTATTAAACTCATCCAAAATTGAAGTGAATTTAGAATCCTCAAACAACTTGAACTCTATAAGATCATCTCCCAAATCAAATGACAACTTACCGTTCTTCACATCAATATGACACCCAACAGTGGCCAACAAAGGCCTCTAAGAATAATTGGGGTGTGCATATCCTCCTCCATCTTAAGAATCACAAAATCAACTAGAACATACAAATCTCCTAATTTAATGGGGACATCCTCTAAAACATCCATAGGATATTTTGCAAAAAGGTCTGCTAATTATAAGAAAATAGTAGTAGAGCTTTTGATAAACAGAAAGGGGCATCAAGCTAACACTTACACTCTATACACACATTCCTTGTCAAACAAGGGGTGGAAAGTACCAGGATCCTTAAGCTTATCGAGGAGCTTTCTTAGATTGTGACACTACACTCTTTAGTTAATGTTGTACTCTTATGTTCTTCTAGCTTTCTTTTGTTTGAGAAAATTTTCTTTAAAAACTTAGCATAAGAAGTCATTTGGGACAAGACATCTTGGGAAAAAGGACCCCCAACTTAGAAATTCACAATCAAATGATTAACAGAACCACATATTCCTCATAGAAGGGGGAGGGGCACATGGATTCACAAAATTAACATTTAAATGATCCAATTTTTGAGTCATGGCATCTATTTTGTTAGAAAGTAAAGTAAGAACATCAACTTCCAACTTACCTGTAACCATTAGTAGACCATTGATTGTTGCTGAGAGACATCTCCTTAACCAAATCATAGGTCACATCCTCCATCTTGTCTATTCAAGTGTCACCCGTCACCGCATCAATGGTACACGTTACAGGGTTAAGTGGCTACATTATAGAAGTTTACACTATCATCCACCTATGGAATCCATGGTGAGGGGATAACCGCAACAGGTCCTTGAATTGCTCTCAAGCCTCACTGAGTGTCTCGTCCTCCCTTTGAGCAAAGTTATGATTTGATTCGTCAAACTTGCCATCTTGCTAGGAGAGAAAAACTTAGCAAGGTAATACCTTTGTGAGCTCATCCCATGTAGTGATTAACCCCGAAGACAATGAATGGAGCCACCTTCTTAGCTTATCTCTAAGGGAAAAGGGAATGAACCGAAGACATATAGCATCATTGGAAACTCTAATTAGCTTCAAAGTGTCGCACACTAAAAAGACCAAGAGGTGTATATTGAGATCCTCCATTAGAGTGCCACCAAACTTAGATTATTGCACCACCGAAATTAGATCTAGTTTGAGCTCAAAGTTATGGGCCTCCACATGAGGACAAGCAATGCTTGAATTAATGCCTTGGACCCTAGGGTAATAAAATCTCAAAGCATCCTTCTTTGATTTCCTCCTCCACTAGCCATCTTAGGTTAGGTCTCACGAATCTTGCATATTTTCGTATTTATCATTTATTTCTTTCTCCTAGTCAAAAAGTCCTCTTATTTCAGGATCTAGTTTATATGGAATAGGACTTCATATAGTAGGGACAGAATCTTGCAAGCACTAATGGAGAAACTATCAAAGCAGATCAAAAATAAAAGGTAAAATGTTTAGTCAAACTTATAAGAATTAACTCAATATTTAACAAGTTGGCCCCCGACAACATCGCCAAAAGCTTGACATGCACTACAAGTGCACAGGTGTCGTGATATAGATCACGTATCGTTCCACAAAGACCAATGCAATCTATTGAATTTACTCTATTAAAATGCTAATCGAAATAAGTGGTTGAAAGAATGATTGTCTAAACTAGCTAATCGCTTTATCACAAAAAGAGGAAATCTACTAATAAAAGGCATCTAGGTATCTGCCTACAATGAGTTAGATCCATGAATTGAGCATGTGCTCCTCTCAAGTTAGGATGATTCAAAGGATGAAACATACATAATTCAATCTTTTCTTTCAAAATAAACCAACTTACTTAAACTAATCTAATCATCATTTTTTCAAAGGTTCTTATTTTAGCTAAAGTTATAGATCATGATCATATATTTTTCCCCCCTCTTAACATGCAATCATCTCTTAGGTACCATAAGGTTAAGTCTAAACTTGGTGATCTAATGGTAGTGGGTTTCTCATTTCATTATTTCACCCAACTATCTAAACATATGCAAGTAAATTGGCCAAAGTACTCACAAACGATTAAGAACACAAGATAGACTGAACCATTCCCAAACAAGCTCAAGCACAAGATTTTTATAAATTAGGAATCTAACATTATAGTTTGGCTAGCAAATCCCTAGATAAACAAGAAGTACTCTTTACGATTATTAAAACAAAATCAAACGAGTTTAAACTAAACAAGAATCAAACTAAAAACAAATCTAAAAGAGTTCAACAAGTAAGAGGGAGAAAGTGCTCAACAACAATGGAGATTTCTCAAGTGATCTTTCAATCTTCAAGGCCTCCACTTGCAAATACTTCCCTTGAACCTTCTTTTGCTCCAAATAATTTAGAGAATGATGAATTTAGGATGAATAAAGTAATGAAATGGATGAATATGCCCCTTTAAGCAACCGAGAAATCCTTAATATAGAAGAACTCGTGGATTTTCGGCCACACAAACAAAGGAAAAATGATGACCCATAGGAAAGTGGGACAGCACGGTCAAAGGCCTTTGCCATAGAGCCTCTATGGTGGCCTTTAGATTACGCTCCTTCTTCTTTGCTTAATATCACAGGCAAATACGGCTTGGGCACCTCTATGATGAGTCAATTAGCATCCTTTGAAAGGGTCAATGATAGGTCAAAAGGTCTTAAAAAACCTGCAAAACACGTCAATACACATACCTGAGTGCAAAATAGAAATAGGGTGCAATTCCATTACAAAAGCATACAATCCCCTAAAAATGCTAGCAAATGACCCCAAAATAATACACTTTTTAAGAACTTATCACACGCCAATTGAAATGAATAGGATATATTTACAGAAATCCTACCGAAGAGCAAGCTTGTTTCGTGTCGTTTGAAAGCGGGTTTTGTTGAACCCCCTATGTAGGAGTGAGGGGAGGAGCTGCTAGGTATTTCCCTTCTACATGGAAGAAGACCAAATTAATTATTTGGGTCTAAGCTTTTTTACCCACTTTATTATGTGGATTGGTTGTGTTTTGAAATGGGTTTGACTTGTCTAGAAAAACCCACGTTTCCTCATTTGATTGGCTTCTCAAGGAAGCTTCTTTATATGGCTTATTGGAGTCATAAACTCTGGAGAATTCTGTTGTGAATGAGCTAAAGAGTCAGAAAAAACAGGGTGAAAATAGAGGAAGAGGTTGGATCGAAAAATTACAACATAGGCATTGTTTACGAGTCCGATCGACGACCAAATTACCTCCAATTGTCACCAAATTTTAATATGTTGTTTCTACCCCTGTCCTCTTTAAATCAAATGGTCAAATTGTTATTTTAAGCTCCCAAAATAGGTAAACTCTAATCAATCATCATAGTTACAAATTTGTATTTTGTCACCTTTAAGTGAGGATCTTGGAGAATTCTTGTGTCAAGGTTAATCATTAATGATTGTATTGCCTCGGGTTTGAATTACAGTTGAATTTTGGTTATCTCTACTTGATTATTGTTGATCAATGGAAGGTTTTGGTGCCATTTCTAACGATCCCGTGGCTTTTCCTCCCATTGCGGATTTTCCGCATAAATCTTGGTGTCTCGTTGTTAATTTTGTGTGGTTGATCATTACTTTGTCGCTCACTATTGTATTTGTTCATCACCTATTTTACAACACAAGTGGGGAAACGATTTGGTCTTGATTTAGCTTCATTTGCCATTGGGTATTGTTGTGTGCTTCCCCCAGACTTCAATGCCTTTTCATTCATCCCCCATTTTACAACACAAGAGGATAAATGATTTGGCTTTGGTTTAGCTTTCGTTTGTAATTGGACATTATTGTGTGCTTCCCAACACTTCAGGATCTGCCAAAACTACAACAGCTTCCAAACTTAAAGTTGGATCAATTACATCATGCCAGAAAAGTTTTGGATTGAATGATAAAATTGACTTAATTCTAATTACTTACAATTTGCCTCCAGCTTAAAACAAAGAAAGTGCCAAGATCTAAACTGAAAAGGACTATCGTAACATTTTAAATCATCTTAGTAAACAAACAATACGACAATTATGCTCTATTACTTATCTTTACAATCATTTCCACTATAGTCTTTGGTTTTGTAAAAAAAGCATATAAGCTTTCTCTTCAACAGAACCCCAACCATTTTGGACTGAAGAAGTCACATAAAGTTGAATCTAAATTAAAACTACAATTATGAAAAAAGTGACATCTTTGAACACGTTTTTTCAACAATACAAAAAAGAAAATCAACAAATTCGACTTATTTTCAGTAGTAAATTATAACTAGTATATGATAGTCCTTGGTACCTTGCTTCGTATTTTAAGAACTAAAAAAAATACCAACTAAGAATCATGTGGGAACTCTATAAACCCCAAAACGCGACGTCAAATATTCATTTACACATGTTATACTTCTTGCTCATAGAGCTCTGCTTCTCTCTGCCTACAGCCTCTGTCTCTCTCTCTCTCTTTCTCTCTCTACATCACTCGATCATTGATTTTGATTTTATTCATAAATCCAGAATCAAAACTACAATCCAACAGAAACTTTAATTCGATCTTGTAATCATTTGAGATTATCATCTTTGAAGAACATTTGTGAAGATGATTTTTGTCACCAAGAAGTCAACAGATAGGTCAAGTTCATTGAGAGGAAACCGATTGACTGTATTGACAAACGAGTTAGGGCTTGAGTATAATAGGAAGAAGTTCAGCAATGAAAATCTCCTTGCCGAACTCCAGGATTTGATTCATACAGATATGTTCACCTTGAAAACAGATATGCATGAAAATCTATCTTATAGTTTCAGACTATTGTCAATCAGTTCCAATAGAGAAGATCTGCATTAACAGTAGATGAATTTTTGAATTTGCCTTAAAATTATTTGTTGTGTGACTTGTTTTGATGGAAAATATTTATGATTGTTCTTTTGGTGGATGGACTTAACTATTTTACATGAATTTTGGCTTGAAAATATTTTCCTATATGTTCATATTTTTATTATTAGTTTCATTTGGAAAGATCAAAAATCACTCCAAATGAATTTGGGAATTTGTTTAAGAATATTGTAGCGATGTGACTGCTTTCCTATGAATTTATCTTGTGAATATTTGTTTGTTGTGATGTATTCACACAATTTTATGCAAAATATGTATTTTTAAGTATAATATAAAGAATTTTCTTACTAAAATGAATATGAATGTTGTTCTCTAGCTATCTTACATATACTAATGTATACTAGTACTTGCTATGATGAGCATGCCTACTTCTCTGCTTATGATTAATATAAAGTTCTTTTTTCTTTGCCATGTATTTATGATGGACGGTAATGGTGATTGGATGACTATGAATCCACTCCTTTAAGAGTCATCAAATTCATATAAATTTGTACCTGCAAAGTATACTATAATGGACTTCTTTTTTCACTGAGCAGAATAAATGTCCCTCTCTGGCTATCTTACGTATAATGTTAAACATTAGTACTTGTCATGATGAATTTGCTTCAAAATAATTTGTTTTACTTCTATACCTGCAAAGTATAATATGATGAATTTCCTAGCTCTAATAAATATGAATTTCCCTTTCTTGCTATCTTACATATATTGATGAATGTTGGTCCTTATTATGATGAATATGAATGTCTTTTTCTGCTTAAAATCAATATAGAAATTCAGTCTTCTTTATTATGCTCTTATGATGCATATTCATGGTGATATGATGAATATGAATACACTCCTCTAATGGTAATGAAAATTCATGCACTTTGGGACTTGTCAAGTGTAATATGATATATTTTCCTTATTCACTAATAAGATGAATGTCACTTTCTAAATGTCTTACATAGAATGATGAATATTAGTACTTGTTATGATGAATTTGCTTCAAAATAAGTTGTTATGGGACTTGTTTTGTTAGTGGATTTGGATTAACTATGTTTTCATGTAGATTTTGATTTGAAAATCTTTTCCTATAGCTTCATATTTCTATTATTGGTTCTATTTGGAAAGACTGAAAATCATACCAAATGAAGATCTGAATATGTTTAATAAGAGCTTGCCTTATATTCATATATCTTTGTTCTTGCTCATGAATCTAGACTTATCAATGATGTATATCTCTTATGTTGAATAAAAGTGCTAGTGTTAATCATTGTCCATAAAAATATATTTATTATTGATGAACACAAACTTTTCGAGTGAGGAGGTCTAGCTGGGATAAATTTGTGTAAAATATTGGATATATTTCATTTGTGATGAATCTGCCTTATATTTTGATGAGTATGTGTTTTTCGTGTTTATTGTTCATCATGGGTCTAGACTTATCAATAATGTATATCTTATACTAGGTTAAAAGACTAGTATTAATCATTGTTAATAAAAATATGTTTATTATTGATGAATACATGTTTTTTGAGCAATGAATTTCACGTTATTATGTTAAATTTGTATAAAACATTATATATATTTTGTTAATACTGAATGAATTTGTTGAAAATATTCATTTTTCATATTATCGCAATTTTACAATGTATATAGATTTTTTTTAGTGATAAATATGCTAATTTTTTATGATGAATATTTGCTTATTATTGATGATATCATCTTCTATTACAAAGAATACATATTATATGCTGATGAACAACAATTTTTTTAATAACGTATACATGTCATATAATGATAAGCACGTCTCATTAAGCTAGATAGATGTATTAATCATCTTTCTAATGGGTGTTTGATGTGCACGCAGATCAACCATGATAAAGTTTTTCAAAGAAAAGGGGACAAATCAAGTTACTAAAATATATTGATGAATTGGAAGAAACTACTAGAAAATACAGTTGACAAAAGAACTAGGCAACAAAAGTCGGTGCAAATTCTTAGCGGATTGACACATGTATATGCGAAGAAGCATGATGAATTGTTGTAGAAACAAGACGAATATTTACAAGCACAAACATATTTTTGTAAATTCATTAGCATTGTAAAATTCATCAGAAAAAACAATTTTCCTCAACTTCATAATGTTTAATTTACTTGATTCTTTATTTGTACATGAATAAATAAATAATTATTTGGAGAGTTTTTTCTAAAGAAAGTTGGGGAAACAATTCTTCAACTTCACGTATTCATCATAGTTCTATTAAATTCATTAGTTTGCATTGATAATTTTTTTTTGCGAAGTTCAAATGAAAAGGTATAATTAAGTAATTAAACTTTAATTAATTGTTTTGCTATTAAAAAAAAGATAGATGAGCAAATAAATTCATCAGTATTGTCATAGAATTCATCAAAATACCAAAACATTTATCAACATGTTAACAAAATTCATCAGTTTAGAGAAATTCATCAGTTTATTGCAAAATTCATCAGCTTATTACAAAAATTCATCAACTATTTAAAAAAGGACTTGAGACGAGCTCATAGGCTGTTGGAATACCAACCTAGAGTCTCCAGGAACTACCATATAATTTTCGCGTAAAACACAATGGAAGTTTGCCAACCCAATTTTCGGCCATCAAGTCTTACCAATGCAATCGCAATAGAAGGCGGTACTAATGACCGCCCCTGGTTGCAGGACTACAGAAGATTTTATCTCATTCTCATCTATTTAGCCTCTTGTAGCTGGTTATTGTTGCACTTTCATTCCTATGCAATTCCCATTGCGCTTCTTGAGCAAGGAATAATTCACTTTCCTAGTACTCAAGTGTGTATTTTCAAGAAACCAGATGATCCGTGGAGGGAAGTTCATGCCTGTACAACCTCGAACTTTTGAGCTCAACACTTCATGAACCAAAAATTTAGGTAGATTTTGGACATATAAGTACATTCGCAGAAACAAATAAGATCCCTAATTTTAGCACGTCTCAGTGTACTCATATGTAGTGCTTAGCACTTCGATATGGAAACAGAAAACTTGACCTTTTATTTTAGACTAAATCCAAATCCAAATCCAATACCCCAAAAATTCCGCCATGAGGTATGGTGTGGGGGTCTGCCGTAGTAACCTTACCCTAAATTATAAAATTATAGAGAAACTAGTTCTGATTAATCCTAGATTTAAAAACCATACATTACCTACTATTCCGCATAAACGGAGCAAAAAAAAGTTTAGAGAGATATATTACTTTAGTCAAAACTACTAGTTTATTATCAAGTTCTGTGAGGTTACGTCAGTGCAAGTCACCCACACCCTACCCAAAGCAGGATTCTAGGGAATTAGTTTGGAAAGGTCTTGCTATGCGAGACTCACAACTGGTAAGTTCCGCAGTGAATAAACAATGAGCAATTGAGCATATGAATAACAAAGTGCTGCATAAACCACCAAATGACGCGGTCTGGAATCCGCAAAATGACACAATTCAGGAGACATCACGTCCTAATGTCAAAAGACTCAGCCCCCGACTATATTTTTTTAATTTTTTCACAATATCTAAAATAAATAAAAACCGTTCACAATAGCAAGCTCTCACGTGGTGGTGGTTACAAGTCTGATTGATCAAGAGCAGCCCAAGATATGGCTGTTTAAAGCAGCATCTCTACCTGTCTGTTTTCTTTGCCCAGTTGATGAAAATGCAAGCAGCCTTACGAGATAGCTGGACGCTTACAGTTGTTGCTGCACATACTTAGACTCGTCTCTCATGCGGCATGCTTCAAAACTCATGGGCTTGGTAAAATAGTTCATCCTGGCCAAACACAACGAAGATGGCTTGCTATCACAACCAACACAAAGGCTAGTACTAGACGGTATAAAAACCATTTAATGATCCAACCGTCTAAACAATGTAAAACCGCATTGACGGTAAGAAATTGGCCAGTTGACAAACAAGACGGTAAGAAATTGGCCAGTTGACAAACAAGACTCGGTACAAGTTTTGAGCACCAGTACACAGTAAAGATCTGAAACCTGCAATAATTGCCGACCATAAGGCAAGCGCACGTCCTTGGTGTATAAAAACAAAAATTACCACCCCAACTCTGTACAATATTCATGATACACTAAAAAGGGGTATGTCAACAAAGACGTGGGCATCGGGCAAAAAGTTTGAGTACTTTCGGCAAAAACAAAAAACAGATGGTAATTACAAGGGTTGACAACTCCAGTAAACAGAATACAAATCTACTTCCTAATGGCTAATACATAAATCTCTTTTGCATCACAGCCATCCCTTCACCAAGGCATGAGATATTGGGCAACACTCTATCAGATTTCTGATTATAGTTGTCATCTGTCTGCCAGGAGTATTAGACTGCAGTTCGGCGGATTCAGGTCAGAGTCGACTATTTGAATAGCAAGAACCACCTGGCTGATGATCCTGATTCATAAACTGATCCATGAATTTCAGAAACAGCGGCTCAGTCCTCATCTACCACAGCATCTGGATGGCTTACAATATTGGAGACCTTGTTTGCCTGAGAAGCATTCGCCTGAGAAGTGTACATTTCAGCCACCTGAAATTTTGCAAGGAAATGAGTCCAAACTGTTAAATATGATGAGCAGGAAAGTGAATTTGGTCAAAAAGTTCCAAAAAAAAAGGAAAAAAAAAACCCTTTTGTATTAACCTGATCAGATGACGTCGCATCTTCTGGGGCTTTGTCTTCTCTAACACGGACCAAGCGAGGAAATCGAAGTGAAATTCCCTGTTTATAAGACAGAAGTTGGGGTTACAAATAAGAGAAACACATCATCAGAGCTGACAAAGTGAATCTAAAGAGAATCGGAGCTTGTCAAAGAGAAAAATCAAGAGAGCTGAGAAACCTTAAGTACACAACTTGGAACTGATGATAAGCATTATTAGCTTAAGTAGAGGTTAAAAATAAGAGAAACATGTCATCAGAGCTGACGGGTGGGATTTGATGACAACTAGAGCTCTTCGGGAGGAAAATCAAGAGAGCTGAGAAACCTAAGTACACTTGTAACTGATGGTAAGCATTACTAGCTTAGGATCATGCAAGAGCCAAGAAAGAGAAGACAAGACCATAGAATGCACACCTTTTCTGGATCAACAACACCTACAGCAGCACGGTGTACGGGACTTATAGTCAAGTCAGCAGCTTTCACCTCCCAAACCTGCAGACCAAGCATATGCTGTCAACAATTATTATTTGTTCTTAATGTTTAATCCAGCAAAAGATGATGGCACTAGGGCAGCACATAGTTACTGGATTCTCTCAACCCCCCAACGTACTGCGAACCGATTCGCGTGACCAAGAACGCGATACTTCAGCATGCCAATTCACCAAACCTGGCGAATTCAGCAAAACCCATCTCCTATCACGATGGTGTTGCATATTTTCATAATTCGTAGGCCAAATTTGGAAGAAAATGGAAGGATTTTTGAGGTTGACATGAATGAGCAAGCTTTTTAATGTACAAAACGAGATGAAGGGAGAGAGGAAGAGAGAGAAATACAGATTAATCTGAAAATTAAATGATGCCACATAAGATGGGGGGGGAGAGTTGGTGGAAAATGAAAAGTGAACAGGTGATAGGCATGCATGACAAAAAAGAAGCCGAGGTATTTGTAAAGTCTGCAAGATAAAAAAATTGAAGGATTTCACTTAAAATAATATTGGGGTGGAGGCCAATATTTTTATTCACTTGCCCATTGTTTTGCAATTAGTTTTTGTTCCTTCTTTCAATTTTGTTTCAGAATCATTTTTGTATGTGTTTTGATTGAAAAACCCTCAATTGTCACCCATAATTAAATCATTTTATCAATGTCTATAATATGTGAAGTTTTGAATTCGCTGATGAGATGCACTAGTAATGAATCTCACGCATTGGATTCTCCACTAGGTGGTGAATCGCATAACCGAATCCGTCCCTTGTGCAGGAGCATACTGCATTCCAGGCAACCGAGGGCCAGC
>JAKOGI010000170.1:879442-980488 GCA_029747015.1 Carnegiea gigantea
CTCAAAAACGACTAATAAGAAAGCATAATCTTTTTCTATTCCAAGAACACAGCCCCAAAAAATTAAGCGTTCAATCTTTTCCAAAATGCAAAGAACCAATGTAGAGGTTTTCCTCTTAAACTACAGTAGATAAGGAAGGGTTACGTAACCAGAACTAAAAACCAAAAATAAGAACGAAAAGACATGGACTCCAATGATTCAAGAACTGAGGAGCTCATCAAGCTCCACAACTTCACTTTAGTTAAACAACTTCATGATGTAGGACGTCGTAAGAGCAATTCCTATACTGAGAAACTCTCACAGAAGTAATTGAAAAATGACAAATATTCTTCAAATTCGATTCAATTTCATTCAAATCTTGACTGCCAAATACGTAATAGAGAGTTCAACTAAAGAAGAGACCTAAAACAATAAGGAAACTAAAAGATAACATTATCATAAAGATATTATTTTCTGGCTAAGAAGATAACTAAAAGATTTAACATATTCCTAAAACATAAGCTACAAAGATAATAAAACATCAAAATACTTCACATATGCCAATATTAAAATATACACATATCTTCTTAATTTCTCTTTTACCCTTATCCTACATCATTGTTCGCTAGTTGGAAAAAACTCACCCTCAAGTTTTATACAAGGGCAGAAAGAAGAAAACCAAGCAAAAATCGCTCCGCAAGTGGATAAACTCCAATGCTTGCAGCTTCTCCAAGAAAGGTAACAATGCAATCAGCGGGTGCAACTTCTCGCCCACTAGAAGTTTGTTAAAGATAAATAAATCGACACTCACTTGCTAGTCTTGACATCTGCACATGTTAAACTTCTGTATACCAAAACCGAAAACCCCTAGCAATTGGCACTGGCTTGCATCCATAGGTAACTTTCTGACACTCCACATCTAGTGTAGCACATTTACATGCGTTACTTACTACAATTTCTACACAGGGTTGACCAGTGTGACCTTCATGCTCCTCGTTGTGCATCATTTCATCGATAGATGAAATCATTTGCTACAGTGGAATTCGAGGCGCACATGTCTCCAATACTCTTTTACTCACAACCTGAGTAGTAGATGAGAGACTACCCATAACTTGACTACGTAAGAGTATGGAAATAAGGAACTCCAATAAGAGGTCATCCATTTCATCAAGAATACCCACCAGGATGGACTCTATGCGCAAGGAATATAGGAGAATGATCATCTTCAATTGATGCTACAGGATGGTGGAAAATGTCGAGGACAAGAGCAGCACATTCAAAATCTAACATAACATAAGAGTACTCTAGCCATACCCTTAAGTATGCAAAGCCTTTTATGAAATGATTTGCTAGCACTACCGGGGGGTCCTGAAAAGATGACACGATGACTTGGAAAGCTTTCTTCGTAGGTTCATCTTCAAAAGGGAAATTTGGTGCTATAATGCGAATGAGCTCAGAAAGGCATGAGGTAAAAAAAATCTAGACATTAAGATGTTACAGCAAACAAGGAGCTCACTCGAGAAGAAGAAAGAGGAGCTCGATGATTACTACGGCAAATATCAGGGTAGAAAGGGGGGGGAGAGAGACAGTAGTGAGAGAGGTTAGACAATTTTTTTCATTCCCTTTTCATTCATGGTGCAAGCGTATAAATGCACTGTTCCATTACCCAAGCTCCTACATTCCCGCTGCCTTCACCAACAAACTGCCAGCTCAGCTCCCTTAACTAACTACCAAAATAGAAAAAACAAGTTTCTAGAATTTAAGCTACTGAAATTAGAAATCCCTGCATCAATGCCCCTTCCTTAAAAGCCTTGACCTCAAGGCTGAAAGTTAGGATATCTCTGTTCCAACACATCAGCATATTCCCAGCTGGCCTGGTCCTCAGATAACCCATCCCATTGAACTAGATACTGCACAGCTGCAGCATTTCTTCTCTTCACCATTTTTCTAGCCAGTACCTTGATTGGTACTTTGGAGTCTGCTGTGTTGGTACCCTGTAACCAATTGGGTATGAATGGTTGGGCAGGTAGGGTTCCCATAAAAGCCTTACGCTGGGACACATGAACTGTACGATGTATCTCAGATGACTCAGGCAAATTTAGTTTGTAAACAACCGGTCCAATCTTGTCCACAACTTGGAATGGACCAAAGTATTTTGACCCTAACTTCTCATTAGTTCATCTTTGCACACTCATTTGCCTATACGCCTGCAACTTCAACTACACCCAATCTCCCACCAGAAACACTCTATTAGACCTTCCTTTATCTACTAGCTGCTTCATTCTGTCTTGTGCTCTCTGTAAATTCAGACGTACCTGCTCAAGCATTTCCTCTCTTCTTTACAGGATTCTATCTACTGCCTTATTACTGGATTCCCCAGGAAGGTAAGGTAAATGAACAGGAGGCTCTTGATTATACAGCACGTCAAATGGAGTCCTTTGAATAGCAGATTGAAAGGTGGCATTATACCACCATTCATCCATGGGAAGCCACATCACCCATTCCCTAGGATTTTGGACACACATACACCTCAAATAATTCTCCAAGCATCTATTGAGAACCTCCATTTGGCCATCAGTTTGAGGATGATAGGTTAAAGACAAGAGGAGCTCCACACCAATGACAGAAAATAATGCCTGCCAAAAAGAGCTGAAGAAGATGGTGTCCCTGTCACTAACAATGCTCCTCAAAAGTCCATGCAATTTATATATGTTATCAAGATAAGCTTGGGCAACAATTTCAGCAAAGTAAGGATGGCAAAGGGCCACAAAATGTGCATACTTGCTAAGTCTGTCCATCACCACCAGAATAATTTCAACTTCCTTACCTTGTAATTTGGGCAAACCCTCAATGAAATCCATGGAAATATCTACCCACACTTCCTCAGGAATAGGTAGGGGTTGTAGCAGCCCTGGATATGCACCGTTATCATACTTGCAAGCTTCACAAACAGTGCATTGCCTGATAAACCCTTGCATTGACTTAGTCATTCCTTTCCAGAAAAATAGCTGCTTGAGTCTTTTGAGGGTAGCATCTCTACCTGAATGGCCACCCTGGGGTGAGGTATGTACCCACTGCAAAATTTTCTCCCTCAGGGCCTCATGTAACCCCATCACCTTCCCTTTTCTTCTAAGTTGACCATTTACCAGCTAGTACTTTGGAAACAAATCAGAATTGTGCTGTTTTTGCCGAATAATGTGCTGTAAATGAAGATCATTAGACCAGGAATGTTCAAGAATGCAACATATCAGACTAAATGTGAGAGAGAGCCATCAACAACAAAGAAGTACTAGACACCCTAGATAAAGCATCTGCCACTGTGTTTTCTACTCCACTCTTATATTGAATGATGTAATCAAACCCCATCAGCTTGGATAACCAAAACTGTTGAAAAGGGGTTGTAATTTTTTGTCCAAGCAAATGTTTCAGACTCTTTTGATCAGTTTTGATGATAAAGGGCCTACCAAGAAGGTATTGTTTCCATTTTTGCACAGCAAAAACAATGGCTAACAGTTCCTTTTTATAAACTGAGAGTTTCTGCCATTTAGGCCCAAGCTTTTTGCTGATGAAGGCTATAGAGTGCCTCCCTTGCTGCAAGACAGCCCCAATTCCAAAGCTGGAAGCATCAGTTTCTACTTCAAATGGTTTATCAAAATCAAGCAAGGCTAACACTGGAGTTGAAAGCAATGCTGATTTCAGGGATTGAAAAGACTGTGCTGCCTTAGGATTCCAAACAAAACCCTCTTTTTTCAAAAGATCTGTAAGAGGCCTGCTTATGTTAGCATAACCTTTTATAAACCTTCTATAGTTGCCAATCAAGCCAAGAAAGCTCCTCACATCCTTTTGTGTCTTTGGCTCAGGCCAATTAGCAATCACCTCAATCTTCTTTGGGTCGGTCTCCACCCCCTTTCCAGATATAAAATACCCCAGATATTCCACCTTTGACATCCCAAAAAAACACTTACTGAGTTTGGCATACAGCTTATGTTGACTCATTAATAGGAGGACCTTTTCTAAATGTACTAGGTGATCTGCCACATCGGCACTATAAACCAGGATGTCATCAAAAAAAACTAGCACAAATTTCCTCAAAAAGGGTCTAAAAACCTCATTCATCAAAGCCTGAAAGGTGGCCGGGCATTAGTTAAACCGAATGGCATTACTAAAAATCTATAATGCCCAAAGTGTGTTTTAAAAGATGTCTTTGGAATGTCATCAATATTCATCCTCACTTGGTGATAGCCAGCTCTCAAATCTATCTTGAAGTAGACAGCAGCCCCTGCAAGCTCATCTAACAGTTCTTCAATCACAAGAATAGGAAACTTATCCTTGACTGGGTACTTGTTAAGTTCCCTATAATCAACACATAATCTCCATGTCACATCTTTTTTTTCCCACTAACACCACAGGTGAGGCAAATGGACTAGAATTGTTCTGTATCACACCTCTATCCAGCATTTCTCCCACCAACCTCTCAATAATATCTTTATGCCTTAAGGAATATCTATAGGGCCTGAGGTTGATTGGAGAAGTTTCCTCCTTCAAGGGAATTTTGTGATCAAAAGGGCCTCTAGATGGGGGCAAGGTAGTTGGCTCGAAGAATAAATCATCATAAACCCCTAAGAGTTGCTGTACTTCAGGGGGTGTACCCTGCTTGTCTTCAATTTTTAAGGTCATACACCTACTGCCAGGCACCTGTATGAGTTCTAGCATGCAAAGGTAAGAGGCTGTCTTAAGGGCTTTGGATAATTGCCCTTGGGACATCAACTGAAGTTTCTTGGTACTCATGCCCCTTAAAACATGGTGTCTCCCTTGATAAGTGAATGCCATCCTGAGGTTCTTAAAGTCCCACTCAGTGATCCCAAGAGTGGAAAGCCATTCTACACCAAGGACCAGATCACAACCACCTAAGGGCAAAAGAAGAATATCTGCCACAAACTCCGTACCATGCAATGTCCACTTGAACCCTCTGCATATAAACTGACATTACATAGTATTTCCATCAGCAATTGCAATTGACTGCTTAGCTATGGGTTCCAGTCTGCACCCCAATCTCCTTGCCAACTGCTCATCTAAGAAGTTATGAGTGCTTCCCAAGTCTATCAAGATGTGTAAAATTTTCTTCCGTATGTGTCCATTCACTCTCATAGCCTGGAAACTAGAATTTCCACTCATAGCATTGATGGATATCCCAGGGAACACCTCCACTCCTTCCAATTCCTTTTCTTCATCAATTGTTTCCGTCTCCACAGTCTCCTCCTCTTCCCCAGAACCGCCACTAAAAACAACTGTTTGCCTATGCCACTGCATTTGTGCCCCCTCTCATAGGGCTGATCACATAGGAAACACAGTCCCTTGGCCATTTTCTCTGCCCTCTGGCTGCAGGAATAAATCTGGTGGTTTTAATTGGGTTTGGCTTGGGATATTGGGAAGGCTAAGATTATTTTGTGGAGCTCTGGATGTGTTTGGGAAATTTTGTGGGGTTCTGTAGTTAGAAATAGGTGTAGGGAGCAATGGTTTGGAATTTGAGTTCAAACTTGGTCTAAAGGGTTTATCAGGGGGTAATTTCAAGGCTTGGACATGCTCTTCTTGAAACCTGGCTTGTTCAATAGTTGATTCCAAGTTTTGGGGTTTGAAAGCCCTCACTAAGGGTTTTATTGCAGGTTTCAGGCCTCCTATAAAGCTTTCCAGAAAATAAGCTTCGGGCATGTTAGGAGTTCTAACCAAAATGAGAGCCTTAAGCTCTTCAAATTTAGCCAAATAATCATCCAGAGTACCTGTTTGCTGCAACTTGTTAAATTCTTCTACCACCTTGCTACCAAGATCATCTCTAAATCGAGCACATACATCCACAATAAATTCCTCCCATGTCACACCCTTTCTTCCCATAATATAACTTCCAAACCAAATTTCTACAGATCCTTTTAAGTGTTATGAAGCTAAGTCAACCTTCTGGTTGCCAGGTATCCTACATAATCCAAAGTATCTAGTGCATTTTTTGATCCAACTTATGGGGTCAGTATCATCAAAAGAAGGAAACTCAACTTTTGGGCTAAATTGGATGTTAGTACCTCCTTGAATGACAGGAAAAATAGGTGGTGGACTAGATTCTCCATTTCCCTTATCCTGCCCTTGCTGAACCAAGATCTGGGTCATCATCTGTTGGTTCCGTTGCTGTTGCTCCAGCATCTACTGTTGCTGCGTGGCAATGCTTGCATTTTGATCTTGAATCTGTTGTTGGAGCCACTGCCGTTGTTCCTCCAGAATGGCTCTCATAGCTTCCTCTATAGCTGCTAAATTCCTTGTTTGAGCCAACTTTTCAAATTGATTACTAGGCCTCGACGATCGTAATGCTCTGATATCAATGTTACAATAAACAAGGAGCTCACTCGAGAAGAAAGAGGAACTCGATGATTACTACGGCAAATATCAGGGTAGAAATGACATAAAGAAGAGAGAGAGAGAGAGAGAGAGAGAGAGAGAGAGAGAGGTTGGACAATTTTTTTCATTCCCTTTTCATTCATGGTGCAAGCGTATAAATGCACTGTTCCATTACCCAAGCTCCTACATTCCTGCTGCCTTCACCAACAAACTGCGAGCTCAGCTCCCTTAACTAACTACCAAAACAGAAAAAACAAGTTTCTGGAATTTAAGCTACTGAAATTAGAAATCCCTGCATCATAAGATCCACTTGATTTGTAAGCATTTTTGAGATAAAAACTCCCTTTATAAGTACTAGTGCATGTTAAAGGGTTCTGGTATACTTGAGAGTTGAGGCAATTGGTATACTTGAGACAAAATACTTCCAACCTGATCCAACAATTCGATACAATCTTTGGAAATGATGGAAGAGTAAAAAATTGAGTACCAACTTTTAAAAGTTGAACTAGAAGTTCTCGCTACAATAAACAGGCAGGCTGGAGCGTCGCCATGGCAACGAATCAGCAAAGTGAACCTGAAGATCTAAACATTCCTTGACGAGAACAGATCTGGCAGCAAGCGTCAGATAGCCAGACAGACCACAGGATTCCTCAACTAATGCTTGACAACAACAATGGCAGCACACCAGCAAAGGGATAGGAACAAGGGGTCGAGCAGTAGCAGTGAAAACAAAACAGCCAGGACTTGGAGATGGCCTATGAGGATGGTTTCCAACAAAAGAAGGGGCCGACGGTGGTGGCACGGCAGGACCAAGAGGGTTGCGGCTCTCTATGTCCATGACCGAAAGCACAGAAACCTTCAATTTGCAAGCAAAAGAACGGCTCATGCTTTAGGGTCCGCAAACACAAGCACTCAATCGAAGGTCGAGTTTGACGCTTTTTCTTGTAATTGCTGGAGGGGTTTGAGATGAAATGGAATGAGTAGTCGAGGGATTAAGTCAATTTGGGATGATCTAATGGGTCAAGGGTGATTTGGGAAAATTCGTCAGTTAGGGTTAGGGTTTCGCGATTTGGTGAACAATCAATTGCAGCAAGTTTTGATGCAAATCACCTCAATTAATTGGGATTTTGGACCAAAGTCAGTGGGCAGTCACGGGCAAGGTTCAACTCCGATGGATTGTGATGGGTGGACTGTGAATTTGAGAAGCTAGGGTTGCAAAAATTGGGGATTTCAAATAATAGGGTTACGAAATTAGGAATTTAGGGTTCCGGTGATCGGGTGGCGGTAGTGGCAGTGCTGCAGTGAGGTGGGTGATCGATGGTGGTGGGTAACACGTTTCAGTGGTAGTTCAAAGGCTTGGGCGGTTAGGGTTCTGTGGAATTTTATTTTTTGTGTGCGTTTTTTTGGCTGATTTTAGAAACAAAGGCACGAATCAAAGAGAACATGGGCAGTGGCAGGGATCAAAAAGCAGCAAATTTGATATAGAATGGTCTAGGAGCAATTCCAACACCAAGAAACTCTCACATAAATAATTGAACACTCACAAATATTCTTCAAATTCAAGTCTGACTCCCCAATACATAATAGGAAGTTTAAATAAAGAGACCTAAAACAATAAGGAAACGAAAAGATAACACCATCTGTAGACACCAACAAAAATGGTGTCTCGGTTTTTAAATACCCGTTAATGAAATTCAAGATCCAACTTGTACATCTGGAAGCTCAGCAACACGGGATTCGAAATTAGACTTAGAATTTGGCAGAGCCCGCGTGAGTTCCGGCACTGGGGCAACTAGGAAACCGATTGGGTTCCTGAGATTGGGTTCCTGAAGTGGACTAAGTCAGGAACCCAATCGGGCTCCAGATTTAATTATGCGGATTTTTTTTTTTTTTGGGTTAAACATATCAATTAGTTGCACCTTTGAAGGGGTCAATCAGTGAGGATAAGGGGAATGCAACCATAGTTTGATTTTTACATTCAAAATCAGGTTTCCCTCATGTTTTTATCCAACTTGTCCTATCCTTTTTCTATAATGAATATTATAGAGTTAAAGAGTTATAGGGAAGTGAAAAAAAGAGTTAGAGGAGACGAATTAGTGAGAAATTAGAGAGAAAAGAGAGACGGTTAACCTGCAAAAATTGAAATTAAGTGACCACCAAAGTTCCGCTGGGTACTCGGACTAATTAGTTGGGTCAACCTGAGGGCCAATCGATATTTACTTTTTGTTTATTAGTTTTGATCTTGAGCATTCTAAAGATGTAATATAGTTTAGCATCCCTGCCGGTTGTTTTTCTTTACTGTTCTTTTATTTCGCACTTGGTATGAAACATAAATGTTTTCCTTTTATTTTATTTTGATTTAGTAATATCTTGCATGCATTTTTTTCGTGTAGCAACTTTTCTGATTTGATTAGCAGAGACCGTCGGTGATGGCTGCTTTCATCCTAGCACCATACCTTCGCCATTGAACCTAGACCTTTGGTTCATGCCAATTGAGTCAAGTGGTCCCTATACCAGGGATTATTCGGAGACCTTTAAAAAAACCTTTGCTTATCGAGTCATGACTTTTTCAGTTTAAAGGCTTGATAGGAAGAATAATTCTTTCTTTTTGTGTATTTTTTTTTTAAAAAAAAAATTCACTGGCGAGGCAACAAAAGAGAGAATTTCGGCTCTCTGATCTAAACAGCAGTTGCTCTCTGGGCGAGAAAGCCCATTCATGCTTCAGGCTCTAGAACCTAGTCAGCTAGGCATGACCAGTTTTGGGCTCTAACCATAACAGCACTTCATGGGCCCGAATGCTGTTCATTTTTTTCTCTTTATTCTGCCTGAAAAACTGAGTTTTTAGTTAAAAAAATAAGTACAATAAAAAATATTAACCAAGCACACCCAAAGTGGCGAGCCATTCATGGGGGACCGCGCCTGGTGTCCGGGCCATGGTCCCTACACTATTACAAAAAGATTATTTTCTAGCTAAGAAGGTTAACTAAAAGATAACCTATTCCTGAAACATAAACTATGAAGATAATAAAATATCAAAATACTTTAGATATGCTAAATTGGTAATATTAAGACATACCAATATCTTCTCATTTCTCATTTATACATATCCTGCATAATGTAGCTCCAAGAGCAATTCCTACAAAGGAATAATTGGCGTAGGACGCTGTGAAAACAATTCCTACGAGATGGGGTAGCTCTCATAGAACCAAAATTCTCACACAGAGAATCATTGAAATTCAATATCAATTCTTCTTCATAATCTGCTAATCTCAATTATATAAGGGGCTTCAATAGACAAAAGTACTACATGAATTAGGAAACCAAAAGATATCAAATAAACTTTAAAATGACAAACTAACTAATCTAGTAAAATCTTAATCTCCCTAAAAGACTATCAAATGTCCATATTTAGGCTCCTCTAAGATATGCTATAAAATAACTATGAACATAGTCAAAACATAAACTTCCTATGATCCATAATATTCCCTAATATCCAATATTTGTATTTTCTTCCCTTACTCTTGTCTTGCATGATTCCCCTGCAGTTGCAAAAAATTCGACATTGAGTTTTGAAATGAAAAGGAGCTTGAGACAAAGACAAAAAGGCTGATGTAGCTTCCTTATACATATGGTGAAACCAGAAATTCAAAATGTGACTTACATGCAACTTGGAGCTAGGAACTTCTTGATTCATATAATCATATAGAACATCATGTGAGATGTTGTCTAAAAGTTGATAGTCCTCTGATTGTGCAAGCTTCTTTGTTTAGCTTCTTCTTTTAAGGCTACTTTTGGAATGCAATTTCCCATATTGATTGATACATCCACATGTGACTGAGAGGCAGCAACTTAGTGAATTAAGTCCTTTGTTAATTGCTTTGGAGATTCCTCTTTGACGGTTTCACCTTTATCTTCCTTCTTGTATGCTGCCCTACCATAGGTTAGATGGCTCTCATCTAAATTACAACTTGGTGGATCCTTAGAAAGTGTTGAAATTCAAACCCTGCAATCTTCGGTGCAAAGCTGCCAAGGAATCAAAGGGGCTCTAGGAGGTTCATAATCCAGCATATACCAAGGAATGTAGGGCTTGCAACCACAGATGAACCCAGTCGCAAAGTAAAGATCTAACTCACAAGTTTCATAAATCTGACGGCCTTAAAGTTTGTAAAAAGCATGAATGGCATCCCCATCTGAGTAAAAATTCACTAGAACATGGCAATCACCAATTGTCTGAAATCTGGCTATCTTTTCTACATCCCCATAAGGAGAGAAAACTTCATACAGAACATTTGTTGTGACCGAGAGTTCTTTACCATGAATGATCACAAATAAAGCCCGATGATGTTCTCCACACCAACGCATGGTTGCCGTAGAGACAGCAACACAAACTGCCCTTTCATAACCGTAACCAGCACCAGGCAAACAAAAATGACATCAACTGAGGAGAATTCCGATGAGCAGTTTGGCCAATGGCATCCAAAAACCACAAGCAAGAGGTCGGGAAACCACAGGCAAGAGATTTTTCGCCTGCATTGATGGTGAACAAAGGCACAAGGCCCTGCAATTGCGAGCAAAATGAAGGATCGCAATCGTGGGTTATCCACAAATTCGAAAACTCAAATGAGGGATGAAATGGAGAATTGTGCAAGTGATAGAGGGTTTTTGGGTGAAATGGAGAGAATAGAGGGATGAAGTCAATTTTGGGAGACTTTGATGGATTGAGGGCGAATTTTAGGGTTTAGGCCAAAAATTACGCAAATCGCAATTTAGGGTTTGCGAATTTGGGATTTTAGGATTCCAGCAGTGGTGGCTCAGCGGTGACGAGCAATGGTTGACTGGAGGTGGGTGGTCAATGGGTGGCATTGGGTGCCGGTGGCCGATAATCCTAGTGGTAGAATTGAGGGCTACAGTGCATGGGTAAGGGTTTTGGGGGTTTGCACAATTTTTCTTTTTTTTTTTTAGGTGAGTTTGAGAAACAAAGGCAGTAAGCAAGGAGAAAAAAATCAGCAATTGCTAGGAGATCGAGATGCTCTAATACCAAATTTGATGTAGGACGCTCTAAGAGCAATTCCTACACTAAGAAACTCTCACACAAATAATTAAACACCCCCAAATATTCTTCAAATTCAATTCAATTTCATTCAAGTCTGACTCCCCAACACGTAATAGGGAGTTTAAATAAAGAAGACACCTAAAACAATCAACAACAACAACAACTCCCAGCGTGGGTCCCGCTTTCGCGGGGCCTGAGGAGATCCCGATGTAGGTAACCTTACCTCTACCAGCAATCCTACCCGTAGAGAGGCTGATTCCAAGAGACCCACAAAAACAAGATTTTGTGAAAACATTTTATAGAAGAAGGATTTTGTGAAAATATTTTATGGAGAAAAACTAAGGATAAGCCGGAGGAAATGGACCAAGAAATACGAAAGACACCTAAAACAATTACGAAACTAAAAGATAACACTGTCATAAAGATATTATTTTCTAGCTAACAAGATAACTAAAAAATAATCTATTCCTAAAACATAAACAACGAAGATAATAAAATATCAAAATACTTTATATATGTCAATATTAAGATATAGCCATATCTTATTTCTCCTTTATCCATATCTTGCATCACTTGATAATGCTCAAATAAAGATTTCAGAATCTTAGATATGACACACAAAGTTCCTAGAAGTAGAACGATTAGTTATCCCACTTCAAAGCTTTCCTCAACTTGAAACACAGTAGAGTTTCCAAAAAGAACTTCGTATTTTTAGACTCAATAATTTTTCATTCATTTCAACTGGTATGCTTTACAGAATATGGGAATAGCCTTATTTATAGTCTTTGGGAGCCAACACAAGTCTTTAAACAGCGGCTTCGGGTGAAACTATTCCCCTGCCAAGGCTAAAATAACTTGCAAGAATTCTCCCAGCTGCCTTGGACCTTTTTACCTTCCCTATTTAGTAATTGACCTTGGTTTATGCTTAAGACACCCTAATCCAACCCCTTAGGATGGTCAACACAAGAAGTCATTTTGGGTCATTAGCCAGTTTTAGTAAACCACCAAACCTGGTAGTCAGTGGAAAACTACGTATCTAACTAATATTAACTCTATCAGAAAGATCTTAAATGTAGTAACCAACAGCAAAAAGAACATAATGCACACAGAATAATGAATACAGCATGACAATACCTTTCTACGGACATTAAGCTGCTCCTGAAGAAGTGGCTTCCCATTCAGATATAATATATCAAAAGCAAAGATGCAAACATCAACCTTAATTTCACTCATGACGACATTTTTACGAGCACGAGTGCTAAGTATCTGTCAAAACAAAATTTTTCTATTAGTATCTAAAACCACAAAGAGAGATTTAGGACAACGTAGGATAATAAACAGATGAATCTAGCAATCACATCATCATGAATAATTAACAGAAAACTGATGGCAGATTATAGAATTTCGGATTTTAGCAATACTTTATTTGTGACTGTATTCTTTTAAATTTTATGCCTTCTTCAGAAAACCATCTCATGTGAAGCAGGAATTCAACTAGGTATCAGCCACATTAATTTTCCGTACACGAAAGGTTGGCCAAAAACTAAGCTCAGACCATTATTCATAAGATGACATTCACTGATTGCAGAGCTATTCTGCCCAGGAGGTGCTATCAATTAGTTTGAAAAAGATTTTCATATTCTTTCATGAAACAAATCTCATAAAACAATGCTACATGATCTACTCATGAATGAGAGATTGTTTTCAATATTTTCAAAACAATTGTCGCTACTTTTGGCATCCTTAAAGCGTCAAGATGGCTCCTGTTCAACAAATTCAGATGAGGCGCAGGTTCCAAGTTTCACTGTATTATAATTGGTTAAACAAGCACAATAAGCTCCAACATGTCTGTCATTACAATCATTTTAAAAATTAATTCTCTCTCATTTTTAAGCTCAATACTCCGTTGCTAGGATCTACTCCCCTGCATCCCTTTTATATAAGATCCAGAAAGACAATTTTCATTATACATGACAAGACTTAACTCCCCAATACTGATGGACTACTGATCTATCAATTGTATTGTTTCAATTAGCAACTACTAATGCATTTCAATTTGAACTACTGCACAGGGATACATGGATCAAATTTCATGAATTAACAGAATCTGCAGTGGAAATTGTTTGGCTCAATCTACAATATAAAAACAGTCACACTACGAGCCTGTTTTATTTCGCGATAACATACAGCTGTAAGCTGTAAGAAAATGTAAGGAGTTGTAAGAAGCTGTAAGGAGCTGTAAGGAGCTATAAAGAGTTGTAAGGAGCTATAAAGAGTTGTAAGGAGCTATAAGAAGATGTAAGGAGCTATAAGAAGATGCAAGGAGCTGTAAGAAGATGCAAAGAGTTGTAAGAAGATGTAAGAATAGATGTAAGGAGTTGTTAAATGTTATAAAAAATCTATATGGGATGTAAGGAGATGTAAGAAGATGTAAGGAGATGTAAGAAGATGTAAGAATTATGTTAAGGATGTAAGGATAAGGATGTAAGGAGCTGTAAAGAGATGTAAGAAGCTGTAAGATGTAAACTCTTAGCTAAATCCTCAAAAACGCGAAATATAACAGTGCCAACAAATTCAAATTTTCTTGTCCAATCTTCATACTAATAGAACTAGTCTATTGTTCCTCAAACTTTGCCTACAAAGATAGGGCACAATTTCTTCATGGACATACTAACCACTACAAAAGTACAAAGTGACCAAAAGCATCCAAGTCCATGGAAACTTTTAATCATTTACAATTGATCTTGGGAAGCAAGAATAGATGTCAGTAAAGGATTGTGGGCATATCACGAAGAGTATAACTTGGTCTTCCTCTTGGGAACAAAGGCATTTGATAGATTTCACTCAATTAACTGCTGAACAAAACCAAAAATTTGATGGATTAACAAGATCATCTTCAGATCTCATGTGAATTGATAATGTCCTCAACTTTTGTTGTCACACTCTTTCTTTCTTCTACTGGTTCTGGAATTTACCTTCGTTAAGCACCCGGGCACATATTGTGATGCCTTATCTGCGTATCTTGTTACAATGCTACACCTCATTAAAATAGCTTTTGTTATCAAGGCAGAGGAGAAAAACGCAATTTCCAAATTCACCATATGGTACGTCTAAATGTTGACTAGAGAGAGAAGGCTCGCATAACTGTATGATCAAACCAATGATAAAGCACTGAAACTGCTTCAGTGTGCATCATATAAAAGCTTGACTCCTGATGGTGTCTGCCCTCACACTTCATAACACGTCTAGTATGCTCCATACCAAAGTCCGCACTCTTATTTCTTCATCCAACAGAGAAGAACAAAGAAAGAAGTTAATAAATATCCACACCTGAAACGGAAGAATCTTCTGCTGCTCCCGTTCATACGCAACAATTTCACAATCCAAAACAAAAGAAGCCACAAATGACTTCTTGAATCTGCAACAGGACGGTAAAGATTAGGAGAGTGACACATGGATGCCAAAAGTAAAACGAACATAGACGACTCGGCAACATCGGCAACTAACAACAATATGCGGATAAGGTCAATTCAATCATCATAGGGATAAGCTGAACGTTTGACAGCATGCGAAGAACCCCAGAACACTCTACAAATTGTTCCAAGCCCCCAAAGACACAACGAAGGTAATCAAATGTAGTATCACAACCATAGAAACTATTGTCATGAAGCAACAAAGAATAACCTGCACCTAAACGACGGCCATAAAATGGAGCCACCAGAATGATACCAGAGAAATACGCTATCACATACAACTTAAAAGTAACAATCAATAAAAAACACAAGAAGGCTAAACCCTAGCCAGCTTCTCTTCTTTTTTGGGGGGGCGGTTGGGAGGGGGGAGTGGACACCAGGATTGCTCTTCGACAGATTTGACAAAAAAAGATTGCTTAACCAAGACTTGAACCAATGATTTTCATTGAGAAGTTGCACTGTCGGACTACCCACCAAAGCTTTTCCTTTTAAAATTGAACAACAACAATGAAGTTGACAGTGCCTCAACCAGAAATAGTCCCAAAAAGAATCCTTAACGTTTTGGAGCTAAACAGTTTCAAGCAAGATCAACAGTATGCAAAACTCTCATAAACCAAAACCAAGGAAAATCACCACATAAGGTGTCTCGATTTATAAGCCAAAACATGAGGTGAAAAACCATTAACTTACTAAACAGTGAACAATAAATAAAATCAATATATCAAAATAATAGATATGGACTCCACTAAATGTAGTATTAGGCCTAAAAATGGGTATTAAGGAAGCATGTCCCTGAGCCCAGCATGCATCAGACTTGTGCCTCCAAGTGACCCCTACTATGGGCAGTAGATCAACTCTATGACGTTCCTTCAAAAGTACTTTGTTTAAGATAAATGTTGAGCCATAGAATAACTTAGAAAGACAGTACCTTGCCATTGCAGCAACAACGTCAGGGAACTTCCCAGTATTCCGTTCAGCATTCCTACTGTATATCTGGACTAAACCATCCTCCATATAATGTATCTGCAGTTTGCAAACAAGGTATGACGAAAGAAGATGAGCAACATACCATGCCCGAAAATCACCAAGGAAAAAAAAATGATAAGAAAAATTTGTAGTGAAAATTACTTGAGCACGTTCTCCATCATATTTGTACTCACAAGTAAACACCATATCTTGAAATTTGTCTATAATCTCAGATACCCCCTTAGTTGGCTTCGCCAGCATGGGTCCAATGGGAACACCTGGTGTAAAGTTGCAAGTCTTCGATAGATTCCATACACCATTACTAAGAAGGGCAGGGATTATTTTATCATAGACAGGAAGCACAGAGTATACTTGTTTAACAATCTTCCCAGCCTGATAAGACGCATTAGAATATATAAACATGAAATTATCAATATGAAAGTAAAACATCCCAACATATAAAGCACAAACACCAATTAGAGGCACTGGCATCAGACAAGGTATAGCAGTGTGAAAAGCCCAAGTCCAAGAGACTTACACAGCCATAACAAATGACCATATGAGTAATATTTCAGGCCTCAAAATTAAATTCAGCAATTAAATAGAATCATCACAAATGAAAATGATGTAGTTCTAGAACTATAAATGATCACAATAGATAATAGCTCAAAGCCACAGCCAAAAAGAAGCCAGTTTTGTCCTTCAATTTTCAGAGCCTGCCATGCTGACGAGTAAACAACAGAGCAAATCATAGCATTCTACATAACATGACTCTTGCTCAAAGGCCACCACCACAAGCATGTGCACACTGAATCACATATATTTGTTATATATTCAAAACTGAAAATTCTATATTTCTTGTCTGCCAATATAAAATGCAAATAGCACAGCGGTTATGGACCTATGGGCCAAAGACTAGTTCTCACACCACTTAACAAAAATCTTTAGCCCAAAAGCACCAAATTTCAATCCACTTTAAGATCTATCCAGAAACTGCTATCAAGCAATGCTAAATCAGTAGACTGACAAAAATTTAAAACACAGCTTCCAATATATGCCCTTGTCTGGCTAAATCAGCAGTCAACGTGGTTGAAGAACAGCTTTAGTAGTCACAAAAAAGTCGATCAATTACCTCATCCAACCATCAGTTACTCACCTCTTCTAATGGGGATTGAATCTCTTTAGGAGGTTTTGAATGCTCTTCAGCGTATACAGCAGCCTGTCCTAGGGCAACAAGAAGTGTTTGCTCTGCTAAACCGATCCTCAATTTTGCCTGAAAAGAAATGAAATAGTGCATACAAAGACATATAAACGAAAGTAACACACAACCCACAACAAGACTAAAACCTGAAGTAGTCGCATCAAATATACAGGTTCACAATCTTTGGCTGCTACAATGAGTGACTTAATAAGGTTCTTTTTTCTGTCTTGACTGTCTTTCCCTGAAGCCTATCAAAATGCCACAATAAACTTAAATCAAAAATATTGATAAAGATGGCAGCACATGATCAATAATAACATAACAATGCTCTAATTCTGACTCATTCCACTTTCTCCCATAGATTTCCTATAGTGAAGAGCAACAGTAATGTGAAAAATGAATATTGTACCTTAGCAATCAATTGGAACGTACTGAAGACCTTAGCAACAGTCAGTGGAGGCGGTTGACTCATCATAGTTTGTTTCGAACGGATTTCCTTGGCAACATCGCCTAAATCACCTAATTTCTGCCACCAGGAGTAACAGAACCAAAGACAGAAAAGCAATCAGAAATAAAATCCAATCAAAAAATAAGGAATGGAGCCCAAAGAACCAGGTTGTACAATCTAACCTGCCCTAAGTTTACCATCTCCTTAGTCTTAATACATCTATTAACATCATAACACGCATTACACATTTTCGTGACGAAGTGATAATAAAATGAGTAAAGGTCAGTCAAACTGTAACATGGATTCATGCTTATTGTTGTTCCCAATGCCGCAGATATTAGGCCTGTTCATCTAGTTAGACCAAATCTTCTGGTCTGAAATCTGGTGCCGGTTTCTAAAATGTCCAAAAGATCTAGTCTATCTGCTCAGAAAATTTCTGGGCCTGAAATGTTTCCGACACAAATGAACAGAGCCATTATTCCAAGATTACTGCACAATAAGAATGCACCTACACACCATGCTCCCAAACACAAAGGAATCACGACAAGTGAAGGCTTTGAACTCCAAAATATAAAATCAAAACTAAACTATACTTTTTTCACATTACCAAAGATTTCTTAATAAATTCACATGATTTCATCTCCACCCAAAACGATGGCCAACCCTTGAGCTCGCTTAACCTAATATATTGCAGACATATCATGTAATCAGTCGCCGGACCATATGGCTCATGTCCATGAATTACCATGCAACGAGAAGCTGTCAACAGTTACAACAGCGACTATGGTAAGAACCCACATGGACGTCGTACTAACCATAGTTGAACACGTAAACATCGCCTCCACACCCAAAAAAAAAAAAAAAAAAAAAAAAAAAAAGAAAAAAAAAGAAACCTCTTTTACCTGGTATGAGTTTCTAACTACTGCTTCAGTAGCTCCACAGGCTTCAGCAAGTGCCTTAATAAGAGAAGCATCACCAATACCCAGCTCTACACCCTCATGAGCAGGAGCAATCTTGTTGGCCAAAAGATAAACGATCCCTAACAAATCGTCTGGATTCTTCGCAATAACAGTCCTTAGGAGATTACATGTAATATCAGTAATCACAATCCGACCGGACTCATCTTTAATCAAGTCCAAAGCCTTGGCAAGCAACAAAAACGGAACCTTCTCTCCATGCTCCCACCAAGCTGCCATTTTGGGGTCAAAATTAACCGGCTTTTTCTTCAAATGGGCGACGAACCCATCCACATCAACAGCCTTGGCTCTCTTATAATTGGGGTTTTGCAACTCTTTCTTCTGCCCATTTAATCCACCAGCTTGACCCATTTTCGGGAAGTCTGATTCGGTCTGAACATTCGTCTCCAGGGTTTTCTCCGGAGAATCGGAATTGGGATTAGGGTTTTGCGATGTGGGTTCGGGAGATTTTCGCTTCGGAAGAGGAGAAGGATTTTGGCTTTGAGTCGGGGCTTGAGATTTCTTCTTGATGGCAGCAGCCCGACGGGCACCAGACATGAGAGCCTCGAAGGCGGATGGTCGAGCTGCCATGGCTGGAAGCTTGGGTTCCGTAGAGAAATGAGGTCTAGGAGACTTGGGTTTGAGGAGAGAGAGTGCAGTGGAGGAGGGAGAATATCTGACGCAGTTATTGACTGAACGGAAACCGAGACAGCAGCTGATTCGCAGAATGCCAGACGCAGGGCAGTTTCTTGGTCGTGAAAATTTACTATGGCGCATCCCCGGAATAAACTTGGCGGGAATTGGGGTTGAACACGGGTACCCAGCGGCCGACAAAAATGAAAACGGCATTACAAAGGCCCTGTGTAGCCCTACTTAGGCTCGTCTAAGGCGAAGGCTTGTAGGCTTGGAAAATTCTTAGATGTAAATACATGTATCTAGTATAGTACACATCTTGAAATCGTGTACTAAATGCACATTCAATATGTTATAATGTATCTTTTTTCTCATGATAGTGTATTTTTTTTGTTCTACCGTGTACCTTTTTTTTTCTGAAGTATACCCTTTGTTTCTTGTATTGTATCTTTTCTTGCCTATAGTGTATTTTTTCTTGTTTACAGTGCACATTTTATTCCCTACAATGTATCTTTTTCTAGTCAGTTGGACTTAGAGAATTACAAAAATGCTTATTGGATTGTGGAAAATGAAATAAGGGCTTAACCTAATTATATGATGTATCTTATATAGTTAGGCATGGTGCATAGAATTACTGGGTGGACTTAATCATGCGGCTAGTCTTGGTTCCTTTTCGCTAGGAAATTAGCATTTTCGATCCCTTCCATTCGATTTCATTTCTTTTCGCCCAATCCTATGACGTATTTGGTTTACCAAAAGTGAAATGGAATATCGCGGAACTTGAAATTTGAGATGAAATATATGGGACTTGATTAATTGCAAAAGAATTGCTGCGAAGTACTCCACTTTTTGTGAAAATAATATTTCATATTATTAGAATATATTATGAGGTGTACAGTATGGTCATATAATTATTAAAAGGGTACTATACAGTGACAAATGTGGAAATGCCAATAAACCTTTATTATATGATATAAATCCCTTTACCAAAACCCGCGAAGTGTAAGCAAGTAGGCTAATTAGGCCCTGCTATTTTCATTGGTAAATTTCAATTTATCCACTTCAACATACTTCAATCCACTTCAACTTACTTTACGAACTTCAATTAAAAAAAATATCAACTTCAACCTACGTCAACTAACTTCAACTAACTTCAACCTAATATTTGAACCAACTTCTATCCATCATATAAAAATTTATCAAATTCAACCCGTTTCAACCAACTTCAACCTATTTCAATCCCCTTCAACAAAAAAAAAAAATTCTCACTTCAATCCACTTTAACCAACTTCACCCATTTCCCAACTCATATTTCCCAACGAAAAGAACAGGTCTTAACACATACTGAAAATCCTAAAGATCATCAAAATCAACTCAACCCCTCTCTCTCCCTCTCTCTCTTCTCTCTTTAACCCCAGACACCATCTCCCCTTCAAGTCTGAAAAATCCAGACTAAAAATCTAAAGAGCATCATTCAACAAAAAAGGAGTTCATGAAAACTTCGATAATCTATGTAATGGCCTGACCCTAAATTATGTTTATTCATTTAATTAAGTCATGTTATTCATTCTTCACATTGCGTTTCCCCTAATTTTCATTACCCCTAATTTTGGCAGATTTCGGCCCAACAGGAAAATGGCCATAGGGAACTTAGATTGAATTAGCCAAAAAGGTAGGCACATTGCATTTCCCTTAGCAATGGGTTTCACAAATTGGACAACAATTAACCCTTATAAAAAGCATAGTTAATATTTACCTTCTGTACAAGTGTGCTACAAAATTATCGTCTATTGACATGGGTGCAACCCAATTATAAACTATCTACTAGCAGCAATTGAACTCTTAAAAGCAGGAGAAAAGTGACCAAGACTAATGAAGATGTGGCATGAGAATAAATGGTGATGCAATTGGATGCGGAGATGCCATGGAGACGAAAGACGAAGCCCCTGGTCAAAGCGAGGAACATCCAACCAGTTGATAATCCAACAAAGACAATGGTAAATGGTATGTTATCAGAAAGTGCAGTGAAATATTTTCAGGAGTAATGTCTGCTTCACAGATTGAGGTGGAGTCAATGGACTGCTTGCAAAAGTTTGAACAATTTGAGCAAGTCTTGAATTGCAATGGATTGAAGCACAATATCTCTCTAAAGTGTCTTTGGTTTCTCTTCTATGGAATAGTTGGTAGTCAATGGTTTCAAACTTATATATAGCAGAACAAGCCTCTCTAAAATTCGACAATTCAGGGGATACTACATCAAGAACCCCCATATAGCTCACTTAGATGAAATTCTTGGGTTATAGAAGAAAATATATCTGTAATTATTGAAGCAGATTGAAGGAGTTGTCTGCACAAAATGACACCTAGATGATGAGGAAGCATATGCTCAAAGTTGTAGGTACCCGCTGACTTGGACAGTCTGTACCATCAGACTTCTAAGCTGAATTTCATTGACCAAATGGTCTCCAAATGTGCTGCAACTTAGGTCATTGGAATGCATAGTCTAATCAAAACTTTGCTATCTGATGGAATGCATAGGCTACAACTGGACTAAACTCAGATCTTGTGCATTAGGATTCTACCCAATTTGCAGACTTTGACTTGTCTAATAGTTTTGAATAACCAAATAGCCTCTAATCCACTTGCATAAAGCTTAAATTTGACAATCAAAATTTTTGCTATGCATTTGGATTACGTCAGTAAGAAATTTTGATGGGTTACTGCCTCTTGGAAAAATGCCTTCAGCTGATTCAGACTAAAGAACTCTAGAGTGCAAAGTATGACCCAGTGGAACCTGAAAAATAGATTCGAGAAATGGAGAAAATTTTCTCTGTAATAGAGGTTCCAGGGGAGAAAAATGTGAACATTGGAATATTTTATCTAACTGATGAAACCGATATTTGATGAAATACTGTTAAGAATAGACCCTTAGGGCCTGACTTCACTTGGAGCAGAATTGCGGAAGAACGAACTACACCGCTCCGGACTGCTAAATGGAAACTAACAAATGTATGTGGTGCGGTAGCCCAGGGCACCTTATAACTGCCAATTCACGAAGACTGAAGGCTGTAGACACGGGCTCCTACCTCCGAGGTCCGCAGCTGTAGGAAGATCGTATGTGTTGAGCAAGAAAGATACTGCTACCTCTGGTGCGGTAGTTACTGGAACTCTCTTTTAATTTTGAAACCATTTTGTGTATTAATTGATTCAGTTGCTACTCATTCATTTATATTCACACGATCTGCCATGCAAGTGAACCTTGAGAATAAGGAGGCAGAAACCAATTATGGAATCAAGTTAACCAACGACTCTAGAGTTGAGTGTTATACCTCTTATAAATTTATTTCAATTACAATTGGTGGGATTGTTTCCCCTGGAGTTCTGATTCAATTTGACTCATCAGACTTTGATATCATTTTAGAAATAAGCGGGTTGTGTGCTTATGGGGTCAAAATAGGTTGTGGTGGCCCTAAAGTTATTTCAAGAGATGAACAAGGGAGAGAAATATGTTTCATGGTCACAAAGAGGAAAAACCTTGTCCTTTAAATTCTGTTATGGAAACAAGTGAGCTCTTATGTCAAGGATATATTGTGTATTGGTATTATGCTATTAACATTCATCCTAAGGAAGAAAAAGTAGAAGATATCCCTATAGTTTGCGAATTTATAGATGTTTTCCTGAAGAATTATCAGGAGTGCTCCGCGAAGAGAAATTGATTATGAGATTGAATTAATCCCTTATGCTCAACCTATCTCCAACGCCCCATATCGTATAGCTCCAACAGAGCTTAGAAAACTGAAGATTTAGTTAGATGAGCTATTACTGAAAGTATTTATCAGACCATCCAAATGTTCCTCAATGGGATACCCAATTCTATTTGTAAAGAAAAAGTATGGAACCTTGAGGTTATACATTGATTTCAGGGAGCGGAATAAGATCACCATCAAAAACAAATACCCATCGCCCCAAGTAGATGACTGATCAACTGTAGGGAACATGAGTCTTATCTAAGATTGATTTGAGGCCAGTGCACCATCAACTTAGGATCATACCTGAAGACATTATCAAAACCACACTACGGACCATGTTTGGGTCATGATAAATTCCCTGTGATGCCTTTTGGCCTAATCAATGGCCCCGCGGCCTTTACGGATCTTATGAATAAAGTTTCAGACCATATCTAGACAAGTTGTGGTAGTGTTCATAAAAGATATCTTGAAATACTTCAAGGATAAAGATGAGCATATTGTTCATTTGAGGACAGTGTTATAGACCTTGAAGGAACATCAATTACGTAGCAAATAGAAGAAGCATGAGTATTGTTGGAAGCAATGGTATTTTTGGAACATATGGTTTCAAAGGAAGAGCTTAAGGTTAATTTGCAAAAGGTGAAAGCAGTGACAAAGTGCTCAAGATCCACCAATGCATTGAGATTAAAAAACCGTTTGAGTTTAGTAGGGAATTATCGAGTTCAGGAAGGATTTGTCAAATATTGTCTTCCCGAACCAATTTGTTGAAGCAAGCTACAAAGTTAGCAAGAAGATTCGGTGGTACCTTATCCCTCCCGACAATTCAAGTCTTATGAGGGGGGAAAAAAGGCACCTCACCCATAACCCAAGACTAGCAGTTGTGGTTTCGCATTAAGAATTTGAAAACATTACTTATAAGGAGCACCTTGTAAGATTCATACTGATCATCAAAGTTTGAAGTATATCTTCACTCAGAAGGAGCTCAATCAGAGACAAAGACATTGATTAGAATTGCTTAAAGATGACAACTTACAAATCCAATGTCAACCACAAAAAGAGAAATATTGTGGCAGATGCCCTGAATAAGAAGGCACAACATACCTTGATTGCTGTAGTGATTACTGAATCTCTTGAGAGAGCTTGAGGACTTAGACATTCAATTAGTGTCGCATAGAAAGGCGAATGTTTAATTGCTGGCTGTTACCTTACAGCCCTCCCTAATGGAGGAAATTAGAGTGAATCATGACGGTGATCCTGAGCTGCAAAGAATAAAGCAAAATCTTGATAAAGGGATTCAATTTCAATGGACTTTGTCATGGGATTCTCTCATATATAGTATCTAATAGAGATCAGAGGTTTCAAGCCTGTTTTGGCAAGCACTTTAAAGAGCCTTTAGAACTAGATTGAACTTTAGCAGTTCTTATCATCCTGAAACAGATGGGCAAGCATCTAAAAATATCAATGGATCAACCTACAACCAACATTTACATTTGAAGAAAGTATGGAACTCCCGGCGGTCAATGTTGTGATAGCACTAGCAAAAAAAAATCCTATATGAAATATCAGGATAAAATGATGACAGTCATTGACAACAAAATCATCTTTTGGATCATGAAGATCTTCTTCAGCATTCAATAAGACGCCATATCTCAGAAGACTTTTGCAAACATATCATTGGAACGGATAGAAAAGCTATATGGATAAAAGAATAAGATTCTTAGAATTTCTGATATATGATAAGTTTTTGTTTTCACCAACAAAGAGTGTAAACAGGTTAAACTGCAAACTAAATTGAGGCCAAGATCTATTGGACCCTATCAATTTATTGAGAGGTCGAATTCCATAGCTTATCTACCAGGTTGGCCTATACAACTCAAACACGTGCATAACGTGTTCCTTACCTCACAATTCAGGCAGTACATTTCATATCCTAATCACGCTATCATAATCAAACCCATTGTGGTCATTGAGGATCTTGTGTTTCAAGAACACCCGTCCAGATATTAGATCACAGAATTCAACAGTTAAGCATCAAGCAGATATCTTTAACCAAATTACTTGAGAAACTGAGGATCAAGCGAAAGTCAAGTACCTATACGTGTTTGAGATAACCTTGCATCTGTTGGCAAAGTTCATAAGTTTCGAGAACGAAACTCTTTAAGGAGGGAAGGCTGTAATAGCCCGACCCTAAATTATGTTTATTTATTTAATTAAGTCATGTTATTCATTTTTCACATTTATTTATCTCATTTAATTATCCCGGTTGGAGGAATTCATTTTGGGCCGCATTTTGCAATTCGAGTTTCATTTATCGGACAATTTCGGAAAAATTGATAGTAGGCCTTGATATTTATGATTTAAAAGATTAAATTATTTTTCATGACATCATATTTAATTTCGAGCTTCGGAAAAAAATGTTAAATTAATCGCACCCAGTTTGATTTTTTTTCCGAACCCAAGCTCATTTAAGGCAGATTTCGGCCCAACAAGTTCCTAATCTATTTGTTTAGCTAATGACCATCATTACCCCTAATTTTGATTAGCAAAAGATATTTTGGGAGGTTAAATTTCAGTCAACTAAAATTTGGGTCATTTTCATCCAAGTGAAAAACCAACCAAAATATCAAAGCTCTTCTCTTCTCTCTCCCTTTCTTCTCCACGGCAGCTGCTGCCACTGCCCCTTCTCCTTGCTGTTCTGCCATCGTACAGCCACCGGGGTAGCCACCCTACATCCACCAGATCATCCACCATCCAACCCCCACACCCCCTCAAGTATCAAACACCATTACGCCTCTTTTCTTCTTCAAACAAGTCTCTAATCCCTACCATGCTGATTTTTGTTTTTGATTCTTATTTTTATTTATTTTTATTATTGATCATGCTATTTTGATAAGAATAAGAGATATCTTTGGAGTGTTTAAGTGTTGATTAAACATAAAGCATGTGAGAGTTGAGATTGTTCATGATCATGCTATAGTTTAAGTTTGAAGTGATGGATTTGGATCATTTTGTATTTGATTTGATAATCTTTATCATCATAAATGATTATGGTAATGTCAGTGTGGATTTGGATGAGTGAAAGACTGATTTTAGTGGGGGTTTATGTCAAGAAAAGATTGCAACATGGGCTGTTATGCTGTAAACAGACCCCAAAACAGGGATGAGTTTGCGAATAAACTGATAATAATTGGTACATTGAAAAATCATGATTTTTGGTGGGTAGTAGCCCAATGAATTAGCTTTCAATAGGCTCTGGAATTACTCAATTTCGAGTTGTGCGGACGAAGTTATGACCAATTTACTGAAGACTGCGCAGAATGCATCAAAACTGGGAGCATATTTAAACAGGAGACTTTACAGAAAAACTGGTATTGATTGGGGTATTGAAAAATCGTATTTTTGGTGTGTGGATAGACTAATGAGTTATGTTTCACATGCCTTTTGAATCACCTTAATCCAAGTTCTGTGGAAAAAGTTATGGTCGTTTTGCTACGACTGCGCAAATTAGACCGAAGTTGTGCACGGTTGTGTTCTAGCCCAATTTTAGAGACCTTACTATGTGAATCATGTTTTGTGTCCTTAATAAACATTTTATAGGACTTCCTAAGCTTTACATATTGGGGTTGTATATTCCAATTGGAGGTCGGGAGTGAAAGATAGGGATTTTCTAATGCAGACCATCAAACGGTAACATGAGTGAATACAGAAATCGTAACATTTGGAAATATTTTCAGAAGTTTCTATATAATTATGGATATTGCAAGTAAATTACAAAGTGTAGTGGGTTCAACAAGTTTGATTATATAAAGAAGCTTACTTGGGTTTGAAAACCGAGTTAAGTGAGCATGAAAATGAAATTTCAGAAGTGGGCACAGTAATGACTCAAATTAGTGTCTATTGGATCAACTAAGGTTATTTCATTCTATTATCCGTTCTATTATCCATTTCAAAAGTATCACACTTTTCATTACCCATTTTAGAAATATTAGAAATTCATATTTCATTTATGTCAATTGAAATCTTTTTATTAGCAGCTCAATCATTCCAATTGGTCTATTTTGTATCAGTTTGTTGTATTTCAAGTTCAATAACCCTAACTGATTTATTTCTAGATCATTTGGTTTAACTTATTGAATTATTGAGATTGTAGAAGTCTTTTTAATTAATCAATTTCCATTAAAATTATAAATTATGTCAGTGAACATGGTTTACTAACTACACTTATCTATAATGACATTTTCTGAACAGAAATGGGGCCTAGTCTATCATTTTCCTTTGTGCATACGTATTATCAACTGAAATATCATTTTAAAGACTTCAGGTATGTCCATTGCCTGTATCTTTAGAAATCAGAGTGTATTTATCAATGTTATCATGTTTTGGTAAGTACATCAATGAATCAGTTTACACAGTGATTTATCAGTTAATTAGTGACCTCGTCAATTATCATCTATAGGGCATTCGTCCTTCAGTTACCTATGCGGCTTTAGGCCAGGTCCCCGATCATCTTGGCAGGTGTACACCTATCCATAGATCGTAACAGTATCAAGGGGTTTACTATCAGATAATAATTAGCAATGTAGTTTTACATTCATCTCATTCACTATTTTAACTTAAATTGAATTGCAAAGCGGCCGCCCAAACAATTTATTCAGGGATCATTTAACAATTCAAGAATGCAGATACTGAGTTTCGGCTCACAGTTTGAAATGTTTTTCATGTTTTGTTTTAGGCAAATGCTCAGAGAATTGCCCTTATGCTGACAAATCAACTGAAGAGAATAAGTAAAGCAAGGAAATCCGGATGGACAGAAGTAATGCAGTATATGCATACTTTAAATCTGTATATTGAATTCTTCTGTGGATGAAGATGCACACTATATGGTGATTTATTTTACTATTGTTTATAAACCTTTCATTGGTTAACACTTGATGTGAGTGTGTATGTTTGAGGTTATACTTAACGATGTTATTTATAGTATTCATGTTTCAAGCCTTGTCGTTTTTAGATGGCGGTAATGGCCCTATCATTGGGTTTATCAGATTATAATTGAGGGATTATTAAGAAAAATAGAAACAGTGAATCATGTTTAATTTGGGGGCGTTACAATCTACAGTTGGAAGCTTAAGTATCGGAGGTTTCTACAATAGTAAGTATTGTTAAAAACCCTATTTTATTTGTAACTTAATGATGTCGTTGCTGTGATTACCTTCAAATAGCTGCTTTCATTTTTGCCAAAAATGGAGAATGTGGGTTGTTAGAAGTTAATTGTTGTAATTGTAAGTCATGCAATGAGGATTTCAGTTTGTAATTTAAAACCTTGGGTTTATTGGGTTAAGGTTTATGAAATTCGTTGGTCATGAAATTATAAATCACAAGTTAGGGTTTTGTGTATGCTAATTGCCTTGACGACTGTGTTGAATTTGTAATGGGTGGGCATTTAATCAATCTGTGCTTATGTGAATTTTTGCTTCAAATTAGTAGTTCATGCTCTATCTTTTGTGCTCTGTTTTTTTATGCATGCAAAGTTAATAATTGTAGTGGATGCTGTTCAATTGCATGTCCTGTATTTGAATGAATTGTTATGGTTGATTGTGTGGTAGTTAAGTGTAGCTGACTTGATTATAACAAGTTACCATTTGCTTAACAGGGCGACAGATGTTTGGCAGTTCATAATAAGGATAGAATGATTTCAGTCCAGGATATTGTTATTGATAAGTATCAAAGTATTGATCTGTTTAGGGATGTGAGGTCTTCAGCCAAGGAAAATGGAATGAAGTTACCTAAATTTCCTGGGTTTAGATAGAGGTGGCCACTTAGCATAGATGATGACTGAATTAGGTTGGCTAGTCACAGGGGGGAAATGAAAAAGAGTGTTGTCATTCCTTTGTATATTGAAGAGCTAACCTGAGGCAAACAATTTGTAGAATATAATTGAAAGTCTCGACAAGTTAAATGAAGCTAAATAAAGAGCCTAAGACCAAGCTCTAACCCAAGCCCAAGTCCTAACCCAAACTTGAGCCCAAGCCCAACATGACACTGAGCTTACAATTAGTGAAGCTGGGGTATGGGGTGATAATTTGCTAGCTACCCCTTCTACTGAGAATGTGATTCCCAGTTGAAACTCTTTAAAAACCCAACCCAAAGTATCTTCAACCACTGCAAATAGACCTAATAAGTTGTCAATTAGGAGACCCAGAGCAAAGGCAGCAAAGTAGCCTATAACACCATTACAAATTGATGAGGGCCTACACTATAATTCAACAAGATCCAAAAGCTGTTATTTCTTAAAAGCTACTCCCTCACCAACCTTAACTCCTACTGCAAAAATTCCATCCTCACCTTCTTAGAGAACGTCCTCCTAACCTATGGCTTCCCAACCTATTGCCTCCATAACCTCCCAAGCCACAGTTTCTCTTAATAGCGCTAGAAGGCCTTTGCCTAGATCTCAAACTGCCAATCAAAACTCTAATTCTCCAATTTCAACCCTTACAATGAGTTATCCCCAACTTATTTCTGCATAGAACAGCTCCTCATAGCAATCTGGAGCTTTAGAAGGCCTTTGACTAGATCTTAAACTATCCGACCCCTAATTCTCAAACTATCCTTACAACCCCTATTTCTCCACCTTCCACCCTTGCAACAAGTCCCTCCTAACTTTACCCACACAAAACAACCCCTCCCAGCAAATCTACAACCCTAGAAGGCCTTTGAGTGGATTGCAAACTACCCCCACCCCTTCAAAGAGGAAAGCTGCAACTATTGGTACTTCAGAATCAAGGGAAAACTTTAATTTGGGGATAATGAGGATTGATTTATTAGGGTTGCAGGATTTTGATGTGCATTCATTATGTCAACCATAAATAGCAGAGGTTAATATACTTAATAGTGATATGGAGGATAATTTGGGGCTAGCAGATGATGAAGGAAGTGACTATGATGATAGTAAGGATAATGACTTCAGGGAGTGCCAATCAAATGAATCTGAGGAGTCTGAGAGCTTCTCATTAGATAAGAAAGATGATTTGGAGCTTGAAAATGAGTCATCTAATGATATTGACTTGGAGACTGGCACTCAATTGCGTATCACCTTAGGATGTGAGAATATTGATGATGATATTTGTCAGAACTTACTAATTGTCAACAAAATAGATAAGATATTCAGGCAAGGCAAGTTTGGACTAGAAACAGGGATGGGAAGGTGAGCCTAGCTATTAATGATATCTTCACAATTAAAGAGGAGTCACTGAATGTGATGAAGGATTACTGTGTTCAGCATGGTATTACGTTAAGAAAAATCAAGAATGCTAGGAGCAAATACACACAAAGGTGTATTAACAATGATTGTCAATTCAAAATCCATGCAGTTGTGCTTGTGGACAAGTGTACTTGGACAATTATGTTCTTAACTAAGGGTCACAAGTGTCCTACTACTCAATTTAATAAGAATGCCTCATCTAGATGGGTTGTATCTAAGCTACTGGATGATTTCAAGGATAATCCTAATATGGATAAGGAGACAATGCAGAAAGCTCTAATGAGGAGGTTTGAGGTTGCAGCTCTTGATTTTGGAGGGTATGAAAATTAATGAAAGCTATGGTTGAAGGCAGACATGATGAACGGTATAAGGTACTGCCATAGTGCATAAATGTGTTTAAGGAAAGAAACTCTAACTCCTTATGTTTCATCAACATGAAGGATGAGGGCCCTAATAAGATTCCGTCTTTCAAGAGATGTCAAATTTGTATAGGGTTAGTCATTGCTGCGTTCAAATAGCACTGTGGACCATTCACTGGCATCCTTATCACTGTAATGGGGTTTTATGACAACAATGGGCAGTATCCCTTATCATATGGAGTTGCACCCTAAGACAATGAAGAGGAATGGAGCTTTTTTCTTCATGGACTAGCAACTGCACTAGATGGAAGAGAAGACAATTCCAAGTATACAATCATGTCTGACAGGTACAAGGTACAGTTCAACTCAATTGCTTTTTTTTCTTTTTTGAATTACTTACTTAATTTGTTGTTTATGATGCAGGGTATAATCAAAGCATTAAAGAATGTCATGCCTCAAGCTTTAAGGAGGATCTGTGTCCTCCATTTCTACAAAAACTTTACCTCAAACTACCGTAGTATATGCATGTTCAAAATATAATCAAAGTAGTCAGTCTTTACATTTCATTTCTTTGGCAAATACTAACATATCTTTTATTCCCCTCTCCTCAAAATGATGAATGTACATGGTTCCATTGCTTCTTTTATATTGCTTCCAATGCATACTCAGAATTTGTTTTCAAAAGGGTAATGGAGAAAATTAAGGAAAAGGATATTTCTGCTTTTCATTAGTTAAGAGACAATGAGCCATTGGAACATTAAGCTAGGTTTAAGTTTGATCAGACACTTAAGCTAGATGGCAACACAAATAACTTTGTTGAGAGTTTCAAAATGCCATTATGAAGCATAAGAGAAAGCCAATATACACTATGTTAGAAGATATTAGAAAGCTTATTGGGGTTAGATTTGATAAGAGGTTTTAGATGTCAGATGACTGGGATGGTAAACTGACATCATTTTTGGAGAAAAAGCTTAAGCAGCTTGAGCTAGAGTCTAGAAATTGCAGTAACTTAATGAAAGCTGGGGGGGAGTTTGATATTAGAGAAGGGTCCACAACTTTCACTATAAAGAAGGGAGACCATTATTGTGATTATCAAAGGTGGCAAATTAATGGCTCACCTTGTAAGCATACTGTCAGGTGCATTCTCATCCTAAGCCATAAACTGCCTTATTACTTGTAATTAGTTTCATGTTAAGACGTGTAGAAAGCTTTATGATGGCATAATTCACCTCATTCCTGACACTTGCTTCTAGGGAAAGAGTATATTACCTACTTTGGATTCCCCTTTTGAACTTAAGAGGAGATGAAGGCCAAAGAAGCACAAGAGAAGGAAAAGCAGACTTCCTATTCCTCAACAAATGCCTCCTATACATTTGAGTAGCACTAAGAGGTGTATGAACTGCAAGTACTTGAGTCATAATCGCCTAACAAGTGGAAAGCCAAGGGATGAAAATGACATACTTAAATACAAGAAGAAGCCTCGGCAGATGACTGACACTTCAATTGGGAGGCTAAAAAAGATTCAAACAGTTTGCCAATCTTCTAATACCTTAGTAGCTACAGCATCAGGGGTTGTAACTCAGTCTAGCCAAGCTAATTAAGTCACATTGCTGCTTGTATTTTGGCAGCTTCAACTTCAGCTAGTTGTATAAGCTAGTGGTACTTGTAATCATTTTTGGTGGTGTATCTGGATAATGTTTCAATTTATTTTACTTTAGATGGATGTTAGTATATCTATTAGCATAACATTTTTTGTATAACAAGTACATGTATGGATGGGCGGAAGATTTTCTTATAGTTAAAGGGCAACTTAACAAGCTTTATTATAACACCTCGACCCCCTTCTAGGTCGCGGACAGTTACCAATAACGGCTTAAAGGATCATCCACTGGCCCCACAAATCATCACATGTCTTTCCGGCATGCTTCGTCCTCGTTCACGTGCTGCTTGGGAAACTTCTCAGGAGGTCACCCATCCCAAGATTGCTTCCCAGCAAGCATGCTTAACTGTAGAGTTCTTAAGAATGGGCTTCTCGAAAAGAAAAGTGCTCTTTTGGTGATATAAATAGTCACTTCAAATTCTCTTAAGCCACACTTGGGGTGTTACAATCACCCCAACTTGAAGCGCACAACGTCCTCGTTGTACCTTAACCGACCGACTTATGAGTCTTCTTGACTGGCGATCTACACCCAGTATCTTTGCCCCACTAGATAACTGCTTATGGGTTCTCCATCTACTGGCGCAGCTCACGGTCGTGGATCGGTTTTGATACTATCTTTAAAGCCCATACCCTCTCTCGGGTCACAAGCAGTTACTAATAACGACTTCAAGGATCGCTGACTGACTCCACAAATCACCATAAGTCTTTCTATCGTATTTCATCCTCGCTCACACACTGCCTGGGAAACTTATATCACCTCGAGTGTGGGTTAAAAGGATTTGAAGTGACTATTTATATCACCAAAGGTGCACCTTTCTTTTCGGGAAGCCCACTCTTAAGAACTCTACAGTTAAGCGTGCTTACTGGAGAGTAATCTTGGGATGGGTGACCTCTTGGGAAGTTTCTCAGGCAGCTTGTGAGCGAGAATGAAGCACATTGGAAAGACTTGTAGTGATTTGTGGGGCTAGTCGACAATTCTTTAAACCGTTATTGGTAATTATCTGCGGCTCATGAGGGGTCGGGCATTACAGATGGTATAGAGCCGACCCGTGACGATGAACTGCGCTAGTGGATGGAAAGCCCTGGGCAGTCACCTAGCGGGACAAAGATACTAGATGTGGGTCGCTGGTTAAGAGGAGACGTAAGTCGGTCAGTTAATGAGGCACAACGAGGACGTTGTGCATTTCAAGTTGGGGTAATTGTAACACTCTGTAAGTGCCTTAAAGGATTTGAAGTGACTACTTATATCACCAAAGGTGCACCTTTCTTTTCAGGAAGCCCACTTTTAAGAACTCCCAGGCAGCGTGTGAGCGAAGACGAAATGCACCGGAAAGACTTGTGGTTATTTATGGGGTCAGTCGACAATCCTTTAAGTCATTCCCGATAACTGTTTACGGCTGGGAGGGGGTCGGGGCGTTATTTTTATATTTAACTAGCTTTCAAACTCAGTTCAAACATGCATTTACAAGCGTTGTATTGAGCACATTACAAATTTCCCAAAAGGCATTACTTTTGCCATATTCAATATCTAAAACAAACACTGATCATTAAAGTCTTGGATAACAACCACCTTCCATATACAATTTCACCTTCTCACCCACCACCAGTTCATATATACAACATATCACAATATCAATACAAGTTCAAGCAAAACAATTACTCCAATCTCTAACATAGCTAGGATGTTATGCCCTTTCTCTAGTATTTTAAACATAATCTTCAGCTCCCTTAGCTCATGCTTGACTACCTTAATCTCACTTAACAATCTCCTTTCCAAATTGGGGTTTGTTTCATCAACCCAGCCTAAAAACTTGTTGCATCTCAAGCATTTGACACAAACTCTACCCGTGTTTTGGCTTGATTGTGACACTTTTCTCATTCCTTGTACATTGCACCTTGGGAACATGACAAATTCTTATGCATGGTCACTTCTCCTTGATGAAATTTATCCTTGCATTGTCTCCTCATAAATGAGTACATTGATATCAAATCCGTTCAATTCCACCAACATCATGACCCCAAAAAAAAAAAAATTTGAGTTAACAATTCTAACCATTGAAGGATTCAATTACCACTGCAAATAGGACAAACGCATGATGAATCCCCACTTACTCTCTAATATTAGAGTAAGGCAACAACATAGAAAGTGTAAGAGATAGAAGAGGGTGATGCAAAACTAAGGGCTATTTCATGAATTACAACATGCCAATACAACAAAATTTTTTTTTTTAAAAAAACCTTACCTTCCCCTACTTCAATGGAATCCTTCAAAAATGGAGAAGAAGAGAGAACTTTGAAGGCGTGAGAAATGGAAAACTAGGGGATGAGAGGCATACATAAATAACCCCAAAAATATGCCATTACACCTCAACCCTTTTAAGGAGTGTATAATTGGAACATTCAATTAAAATTACAATTCCCGCAAAAACTTATCGGGATTTATACATTTGTCACCAGAAAGTACCTTGAGAAGTGCGTTGGAATTGTGAAGTACTAGGATGGTGAGATCTCCTGTGACTCCTGAGTCACATTGTCAGTGTTCAATGAAATAAGTGCAGTTGGTGCTAGCCAAGTGTTATGGATTCACTAGTTTGTTTAAGCATATGCATGCATTTCCTTTCGTAAAATATGATGTGCATGTATAATTACGCAAAGGTTAAGCTGAAACTAAACTAGTAGCCATACATAACATCTTTCATCCACTTGCAAATCATTTCATTAACCAAGGAAGTTTACCCCTAGTTGAAATTAGAACCAAGTGATTCCTTGTGTAATTATATGACAGATGCCTCCTCGCCGCGAGCTCATATCCGAACCAACTACCATGGAGATGATATGTCAGTTTAATAAGCTTAGGCCTCCCAAGTTTGAAGGTGGAGCTGACCCTATGGTATACGAGGAGTGGCTTCGGAGAATGAAAAACTTATTTGAGGTCATAGAATGCCCTGAGAGGTTCGAGGTGCACCTAGCCGCTTACTAATTTGAAAAAGAAGCTGAATTCTGGTGGGGGACAGTGAAACCTAGGGTAGGTGAACCTGTGTTAACCTGGAACCAACTGAAAGCCTTAATGGACGCTCAATATTACCCTTAAAACGTAAGAAGAGTTAAGAAACGGGAGTTTTTATGCTTAAAACAAGGAGAAATGAGCGTAATGGAATATGCAGCGAAGTTCAATGAGCTGAGCCGATTTGCACCAAATCAGGTTGCCACCGAAGAAATGAGGATGGACCACTTCGAATAGGGATTAAGAGGGGAAGTGAAACAGATAATAGCAGGATATACTTATGACAGTTTCTAAGAAATGTATCAGAAGGCCTTGAAAATAGCCCGCATCATAAGCGAAATCGAGATTGACGATAGAGAGAAGGATCAAGTAAAGGAGAAATTTAGCCCCAGAGGATCCAATTCTCAGGGAAACATAAACTTCAGGAGGGTTAAATATGGGATGAAACAGGACAAAGGAAAGCAAGCTGCCCAAGGGAAACTGAGGAAAACATGTGACCAGTGTGGACGACAACACCCTGGCCCATGCAGACACCGTGCAAGCTCATGTTTTGGATGTAGTGGTATGGTTCATAAAGTTGTAAATTACCCATAGGCTACATGGAATAGTCGGGGTCACACTCAGAGATCCGAAATGAGAATCAAGCCAGCGGCACAACGAGATCGCCTAACCATTGGTACTCCCTTGGAGGACAGTAGAAGCAACCAGAAACCACAAATTGGCAGTGGGATGCTTAGCTAGAAGAAAAAGAGACTGGGGAAACTGCTGACGCGCGGTCAGGTATTCTCTTGTTAACCAACTTTATGCCCCCATCATGTCATTCTAGTATTGCTCGCCCTTTTATCATTCTTGATTTGCAAAGGAACTTGTTAGTAAACCTCATGAGATGCGTATGCAAATTACATAACCTTTTCCTTAGAAACTATCTGATATACCGATCATACTTATAGATATTGAGTCGTCTTAGTGCAAGGGAAAAACTCCCTGGTGATTTAGAACGAATAGAAATCCAAGGATGGAATGCTATTGTGAAAGCAAAATGAATAGCTAAGCGTAAAGTAACTTTGGATTGTGAAAGGAATGCGGAAGAAATACACCCCATTAATTCCATCAAGTAAGCAATTTCAAGGACGAAATTCTTTTAAGGGGAGAGTGTGTAATACCCGTGTATTCCACTTTTCGTTAAGCTGGTGGTGACGCTCTTTTTACGTTATAAAAACCGTATTTTATTAGCGGTATGAGCTAAAATTGTTTTCTAAGCGCCTATGTGAGTGTTAATTTTATTAAAAAGGATGTTATTGTTACTCTGATTATTATTATTAATATTATTATTAGTTTTGAAAATCTTTCGATGATTTTTGATTAGCGTTATTAACGGTTATTAATGAATACTAATTCGATTAGAGACCCGAATACGATTAGGTTGTCAACCTTAGAAGCAGCTCGATAGTTATTAAATCGAGCCTAGATATGCTTGGGAATGAATAATCGATAAATGGTCGGGTTATCAATTATTGAATTTAGAGTTTGGGATGCGAATTAAGCTAGAGATACCGTATTTTCGCGTTATAAAAACCGTATTTTATTAGCGATATGAGCTAAAATTATTTTCTAAGCGCTTATGTGAGCGTTAATTTTATTAAAAAGGATGTTATTGTCACTGTTATTATTATTATTATTAATATTATTATTAGTTTTGAAAATCTTTCGATATTTTTAATAAGCGTTATTAACGGTTATTAACGAATACTAAGTCGATTAGAAACCCGAATACGATTAGGTTGTCGACTTTAGAAGCAGCTCAATAATTATTAAATCGAGCTTAGACATGCTTGGAAATGAATAATCGATGAATGATCGGGTTATCGATTATTGAATTTAGAGTTTGGGATACGAATTAAGCTAGCGACACTGATTCCTGAACAGCTTAGACCAAAATTAATGAAAGAGAGTAGGGAGGGACAAACTTGTAAATCTGCACGTGCCCTTCCTTTCTTCCCCACCTGCCGCGACCCCCCCTTGACACTCTCTCTCGTCTCACTCTGCTGCCCGTCTTCTTCCTCCTCCTCTTCTCCTCCATTAACGACACTTCTAAGCTCAAGCCCAGCTGATTTTCGCCCCACAACAACCGCAAATTCATCCCATTCGGCCTCCCCCACAAGCTAGCTTCCGTTTGGTGCGAAACCTGGGTGAAATCGAGTGAACCCACCACGTTTTTTCGGTGGGTTTGTAGCACGAATTCGGCGTCCCAACACTTGTAAAAGCCAGCCATGCAATTCAGCATTTATTTGTTTCGAAATCTCTATAATTGAAGGTAAAATTCGATGTTTTCAAACACCAAATTCAATCTCAATCAGTAAGTGAGTTTGGGTTTGTTTTAGGGTTCGCGTTTTTGGAAATTTGGGTGCTATTTGGTCGTGTTCGAGCATGGGTAAGCAAGTGCCGAAGAAGTGGAGTTATTTGAGCCCCTAAAGTCGAGCCCACAACCGTGAATTGAGCCTCTAGCTTGGGTTCAAGGTGATGGTTCTTTTTCTCCTAAATTACTACTAATTTCAACGATCTTAACTAAATTAGTTAGCGCATGTTAATCAAGGTTAGAAACTAGTTTGGGTAGACCTAGAATTGAAATTGAGGAAATTACTAACATGATGTTAATTGTGGGTTAATTGCATGTTGAAACTGCTGCTAGATTATTAATAGTTAGACAGTTTGGAAGTTCACTGAGTTAATAATAACTAGATTATCGCCTTAATACTGTCACTTCATCAGTTTATTAGCCTTGAATCATGTTTTGAAGTTTAAAAATGCTAATCGGGCGAATTAAGGCATTAGTAAAGCATGTTGGTTTCGGTTTAGAAGCTATCGCTAAGTCAATACAGTTGCATTTAATTTATATATTAGGCTATTGATGAGAATGCTATGCTTATATATGATGGTTTTAGTGAATTATTGGTTTGTTTATGACAATATTCAATCGAGTTGGAAGTTGGATGGCTCGAGGTGAAACTATTGAGTGGTTTGAGGTTCTTGTGGTCGGTGCTGTGTGAGGAGGGAGATGGGGTTGTGAATTGCCGCAATCGTGTGGATTGCGAGGCCATGTGTGGCTTAATGAGTTGTGATATGAAGTGTATGAATGTGCTATGTGTGAACCCCTTTTCCCTCGATATGTTACGTGACGTTATGTGATTAATTCTTGAAACTTTAGACGTCTTTAAAAAGAAAAGGTCATTTAGAAAGTTTGTTTTACACGTTTGAAAATACTTTTATGTTTGTCAGTTGTTTATTCGCGTGTTAGGACGTCTACAGCCTAAAAAGGTCCTAAACCGTCGAACTGCTCAGTTAGTGACTCGACTAAATAGTCAATAGGTTTAGGAAGTTCAAAAGACACTAAAAGTGAGTTCGAAAAAGTTTTTAAATCATTCGTTTGGGCATGACCCCTCCTCGTGTTTAAAAGAATTTAAACGACCCGAAAAAGAGAACCTTAAGGTGCTAAAATGAAGCTTAGCTTATTTGCATGTTATTTGCTTACTTAAGTCTCTATTGAGTTTTGATTAAAGAGCTAGTAAGTCTATAATGACTTTAAGAAGTATTTGTGTTGAAAATATAGAAAGAAACCTCAAATTGCTTTATAAACGAGCCAAGTACTTTAAGTTTTTGAATAATAGCAAGTTTGGGAACGTTTTAAGCCTTTAGTTTATTTATACACCCTTCTTGAGTTTAAAAGGAATTGAAACGAGTTATAGAATGACAACTGGAGATTTTTTATTGCGAATCTAATTTGAGTTACATGCTAACTAAGTATTTTGAGTTAAGTTTTGAATCACAATGAGCTTGAAAGCGATCGGAGGTCTTAATTCTCTTAAGCACCTCTCTTTGAGTTAAAAAGGAATTTTCAAGCAAATTTAGCTCACATTTGTTGCTAACTAAGTATTTAAGTCTCAAATGGATTTCGATTTCGAACTTAGTTTGAATTAAACATTAACTAAGCACGCTATATCTCAACCGAGTTTCGATGTACGAGTTAGTAAACGTTTTACGTTTATGCGAAACTTTTAAGTTAAAAGTAAAGTCATTTTGCGAGTTAGCAAACTTAATACGTTTATACGAAGTTTTTAAGTTGAAAGCGAAGTCGTTTTATGATTTAGCAACTCTATTACATTTATATGAAGTTTCTAAGTTGAAAATGAAGTCATTTTACGATTTAACAACCCTATTACATTTATACGAAGCTTCTAAGTTGAAAACAAATTCGTTTTACGATTTAGTAACCTTATTACGTTTATACGAAGTATTTAAGTTAGAAACTAAGTCGTTTTACGATTTAGTGAACATTTTACATTTATAAGAAGCTTTTAAGTTATTTACGAAGTTGATTTACGTGTTAGCAAACTTATTACGATTATGAGAAGCTTTTAAGTTATTTACAAGTCAATTTGCGAGTTAGCAAACTTATTCCGCTTATAAGAAGTTTTTAGCCAAAAACGAATGAACTATAAACATTTCGAAAGGTTATGGTCGTTTTGATTAAAAGTAAGATTTCAGCAAAGTAAGCATTTGAAGAAGAGAAATGTAATACGATTCTAAGGGCTAAGAAAGTGCTAGGCAAGTGGCCAGACCTTGAGGGTGGAAACTAGACGCAAAGATGGCATGAGCTGTTCCCGGGAGCTGGATGCAAAGATGGCGTGAGCTGTTCTTAGGAGCTGGACTAAAGATATGATTATCTAGGTGTGAGCTGTTCCCTAATGTGTGACGCGTGAGGAAACCTTGAGGGGGACTAGACTCAGGATATGATTATCCTGGTGTGAGCTGTTGCCCCATAGAGGATAGTATTGAGGTTAGAGTTGCTCTGCAAAGATGCGTTTTGGCCAAAAGTTAAGTACGTATACCTCGGGGATAACGTAGATTAAGAGTGACGATCTCACTTAAGGGCGGTGTTGACCTCTCCTAGCCGACACAATAAGATGTTTTTTTATGTTATAAGTAAGTTCCTGATAAAAAGGAGATTTGGCTTTTTGGCATTCTAAGCAGTTCAGAAAAGAAAAGAAGTTCTTTAAAGGGATACGAGCCTCGAGAGGCCAAGTGAAGCATTTTTAAGAAAAGAAGAAAGCTTTTAAATGTACGTAACCTGCATATATTCTATGAATATGTTCTGAATATAGTTTAAATGAAATTGCAAATGAAGTATAGTTAGATTCTGGTAATGCATCGTACATTCAAGCTTTTCAATGTGCATATTCGATGAAAGAATGTTTCTTCCAAATCTTTCTTACCAGTTTAGATGTTTCGAGAACTTTCAAAAAGAATTATAAGCTTTAAAGGAGTTTGTGTGGATTATAAACCATTCTTGGTATTTATCGAGAGTCACTATGTTTTCAAAAGTGAGTTTGAAGGCCTTTATATTCAATCCTTGTTACCTACTTGTTTATGTGCCTGAATGCCTGCTAGTAGGGAAGTCTGGTCGTTGAGGGCCTAGAATTGAGTTGAGTGGTTAGAATAAAGTTTTAATGGGGGTGATCTTTTCTAGGAGATTATGATTGCCTAATATGATAGTAAAGTATGAATGCGTGATATGTGACTATTATTAGTATTATTACCTACAACTGTTTTGGATTTTAAGAAGTAGGGAAATTCTAACTGAGCGTGTGGTTGCTCATCCCTTTATTATTCCCCTTTTTTCCAGGTTCAATTTGAGAAGGTATAAGAGATACTTTGAAGTTGTTTTGATGCCGACCCTTTAGAAGTCTTTGCCAGCTTTGCAAGTGTTCGATCTACCATGTTGTAAACTTTTAAGTTATTGTTGTATGTGAAAGCATGTAACCTGCTCCGTACCTATATATGTAGCTTTCTAACCCTTGTTTTAGTTGTTAGTTCATTTGTAACGCCCCCAACCCTAAGGCCAGGAGTGTTAGCGTTCGTCTTTAAATCCTGGGACGAAACGAACAGAGTTTCCCCTGAAAACTGACCGTTTCTCAGGCTTAAAGCCTTACATTGAATTCCCTGCAATTAAACGCAATAATAAAATCAACTCAACGGCTACCCACCGGAGTTCACGGCTCTACGGGCCACCCGTCCGGAGCATATCAACTAACGCAGTTCAATACTAAAATGATGGTACAACGCCACGGACCACACGTCCAGGGTATTGGGGTTACATTCCAATTATAAACAACCATACTGAGCAACTCGACATGATATGCAACACATGCACACGAGGACTTAAATTACATAGAAATGAACGGTTACATTATACTACATTTCGCAGCTCACATGCAGGCACGTCGCTTTCTTCCTAGGACAGCAATAACTCCATTTCGGCTTACTTGGGCCGACCTTTACTGGCTAATTCAGAAACCTGGGGGCACAATAACAGATGGAAGTGAGCGATAAACGCGCAATGGATAACCCCCCTCTAGCAAAATATTATCAAGACAACCATAACTTACAACCGTCGTTCGTAGGTTCTCCGTTTTAAAGAGTTCTCCCTAGAATAGCTGTGCCCAATGAACTTACCAAAAGAAACTCATGTGAATGCATAAACTCAATGAAAAGAAAGGGATTTAACCCATAAGCACCACTTGCTGGGATTTCTATTGTGCAAACCTTGTATGTTACTCAACAATAGCTAAAACTTAATACGTAATGCTCAGTGCATTACAGCTTATTCCAGTTCATATAATTTATGCCGTATACAATCATTAAACTTCATTGAAGATGCTGTCAGGCAATAGGCGTTATGAGCTTAGCAATTACATTAGAGCAACCAACATGTTAAATGCGAGACAACCTTTGCACTGAAGACTTTACTATACTATTCAGTAGCCGGTCAAGTGCACGAATAAGTGTATGTGAGAAAACATGGAAATTATTTACTAACAAGGGAGCACAATAACCTTTGAACTTCACGTTCATGTTTCTTAAAAGTGATACATTTTATAAACCTTCATAGGATCTGAGAGTCTCCTTTGCCCTTGGGTCGCTACTAATTGACGAGGTTTTACAACGTATGGTTTTGATTCTACTGCCTATTGGCAGAGCTAAAAGATATGTGGACGTTAAACTTTCTATCTATTGTTAGAGGTATAACCTAATGGACTTGAGTCTCCTGTCTACCAGCAGAACTAGGAAACATTGAGTTTTGAAGCTTCTGCTTAATGGCAGAGCTATGAAATCATTGAGCTTTTGGTGCCTGCCTATTAGCAGAGCTGTGAAATCATTGAGCTTTTGGTGCCTGCTTATTGGCAGAGTTATGAAAACATTGAGCTTTGGATGCCTGCCTATTGGCAGAGCTATGAAAACATTGAGCTTTGGTGCCTGCTCATTGGCAGAGCTATGAAATCATTGAGCTTTTGGTGCCTGCCTATTGACAGAGCTATGAAATCATTGAGCTTTTGGTGCCTGCCTATTGGCAGAGCTATGAAAACATTGAACTTTGGTGCCTGCCTATTGGCAGAGCTATGAAATCATTGAGCTTTTGGGGCCTGCCTATTAGCAGAGCTATGAAATCATTGAGCTTTTGGTGCCTGTCTGCTGGTAGGACAATGAAACTCAAGTGGGAGGCTCACATAGCACGTTAATTCAATAGATAAAGCAATTCCCACACTCACTTCGCAATCTATATGATTCCAGGATTCAATAATTTAATTCATCATTGACATCCATACCCTCATTGTTTCTAACCAGTCAATATAAACCATATATGTATAGATTCAATAAGCTTCTGTTCAGTTTACTTCAAAATTTCCTCTCTTTGAATTATAAACATTCCTATGCATTTAAATGATAGCAATCATATAAACACTTCTATATTCGCTAACGATAATAATTGATAATCAATAACTTGCTATGATTGATAATAAACTTTTTTTTTTCATAATCGATCAGCTGTGTACATACTTGCTAAACTTCATGTGATCGATAAACTATATCTGGTCACTGAACTACCCTTACCTGAGCAAGCAGCACCATTCAGTGGTGCATTACAACGAGCGTACATATAGCCACATGTGTCCATAAACGACAACACTTTATTCAGTAAATCAAATATAATTTGATTCTAAACATATACAATGCATTTCGAAGTAACTTTCCTAAGCATGAATGTACTAAAAAGAGGTTCGAATGAAAACAAAACATATTTTAATAGCTTCGCATTTCATTCGTGTACATGCATTAGCTAGTTTAACTCAAATCGAACCTAAACACGTTTATATAACTTCGAAATGAATTCCTTTAACATGCATTAGCTAATCTACTTGATTTAAAGCTAAACACATTTCATTAACCTCGAAATTAGCTCATTTGCATGCATTGGTTAATTAACTCGAATGGAAGCGATACACGTTAAAAAGGACTTCGCTTTTAATCCTTTAAATAACTTGAATCGATGTTAAACACGTTAAACTAACTTCGAATTAACATATCAAGCATGATTTACATTCATTGATTCGAATCGACGCTAAACACAGTTAAATTACTAAATCAATGGGTCGTTGTAAAACCGAATAATTCTCATAAAACCGATTATAATTCGATAACTATATATATACAATCGAATGCATTGCACATAATCGATAAACGATATATATAATGGATAACTTGTTCAATGCGCTCAATATGTATACTAGGCATAAATTATCAGTTCCAATTCAACCCGAATAAACTATAATCGATAAACTTGCATCAAATTTAAAGATAACTAGGAGGAAGAGGAAACCCACCTTGTTTCAAACGTAGGGACCCGTAAAAGGGGTTGAATTCAATGCAAAATTCGGACTCCCGAAGCCCGAACCCACCATGGACACACTCGATCAAGCCCCGGTTCGAAGCCCAGAAACCCTAGCTTTCGGACCCTTACTTTGGGTGGCTCCCACTGGTCGCCGGGCTTGAGCCACCGGTCCTTGCCAACACCGGCCGGCCCTCGTCCGCCTGTGATCGGCGTCTGGCTGCACCACCATGCCCACTCGCTCGACCGCTCTCACTCGCTGACTCTCTCTCTGTCTGGCTCGAGTCTGGTCGCGACCGGGGTGGGGGACAGCTGGCAGGCGTCGGCCGGTCACCGGCAGCCTCGTCGGTGCCTCCCTTGCCTCTCTCTTGGTGTGTATAGGGGTGTGGCACAAGGCAGGGGTCGGGAACCCCCCCTCTCGCGATTCTTCTCCCCCTCGCAGAATTAATTTTTATTTTATTTTAATTTTATTTTTCCTTTTGTTCTTGCTACTAACTGATAATAACACCAGCCCACTGTACCATAAATCCAATTTTCCAATCTTCAAACCTTAAGCTGTAACCATTAATATAATCATCGGTCGATTATTCACTTTTTGATTATATTAAGGTTTGATTCAATAAATTGCAGGATGATTCCCAAGGTTCGACATTCTAGTCGTACTCGGGAACCTGCTCATTCCTTTCAATAAAATCCGCACTCCGGCAGACTTCATCGATATTAGTTCAATTTATAACGATATAAATCGGCTTAACGAAGGGGGTAACAAAACAAATCCCGGGCGTTACAGCCTTCCCCCCTTAAAAGAATTTCGTCCTCGAAATTCCAGAGTCTATGCTAAGCCACCCACACAGGCGCATACGCTTGGTACACCCTGCATAACCCAGAGGTCCTAGTAATAATGCCGCATAAAGGGTATCTATACGAGTATACTTGATTGTAATTCTCTTGTGCAATCGAGGTCCCAGGCATGTCTTGGGGCTTGGCCAAACCATTAAGCAATTAATCTCGAATAACGATAATGACTTTAATAGGCTTATAAACATAGGTCGAAGCGTTGCAGTGCGTTGGTCACATAGGGAGACCATAAAGGGCCAAGGCATGCTTAGTACAGATGGAAAGGTTCTACCCCTTTCCTATGAGTCATGCTAGCTTCTACACTTGGTGTTGGTACATAAACAGTGTTGAAAAGGCATAACCCTTTGCCTCAGATAGCAGCGAGGTGAGACATGTAGCATAACAATTCCAAAGTCTGTTAGATTCTCTCTTTTATCTCCCTTCTAGGTGTGTCAGGGTGGATATGGCCGGTGCACTATGAAGCCTAGCCGACTCAAGGGTGACAGTGGTTACATACGAGGATGCAAAGATGCCTCCCCATGTACGTAACTATCTAAGTCAAGGCCATATCCAAATGGCGTTGGCAGTCAAACGGACATACGTAACAATACGGTTTAACTATACCATTGACTAGGCTGCACACTTGAGAGAATGAGTCGTTTGCTAGCTAGACACAATGACGACCATACCAAAGCACATTTGTACACAAAGGCACATCAAATAGCACCTCATCATGTAGCATTCTTAAATAGCGATATGCAATGCATGGCGTAGGTCACGACCTATGGTCACAGGACCCTGCTCTGATACCATCTATAACGCCCCCAACCCTAAGGCCAGGAGTGTTAGTGTTTATCTTTAAATCCTGGGACGAAACAGACAGAGTTTCCCCTGAAAACTGACCGTTTCTCAGGCTTAAAGCCTTACATTGAATTCCCTGTAATTAAACGCAATAATAAAATCAACTCAACAGCTACCCGCCGGAGTTCACGGCTCTACGGGCCACCCGCCCGGAGCATATCAACCAGCGCAGTTCAATACTAAAATGATGGTACAACTCCACGGACCACACGTCCGGGGTATTGGGGTTACATTCCAATTATAAACAACCATACTGAGCGACTCGACATGATATGCAACACATGCACACGAGGACTTAAATTACATAGAAATGAACGGTTACATTATACTACACTTCGCAGCTCACATGCAGGCACGTCGCTTTATTCCTAGGACAGCAATAAATCCATTTCGGCTTACTTGGGCCGACCTTTACTGGATAATTCAGAAACCTGGGGGCATAATAACAGATGGAAGTGAGCGATAAACGCGCAATGGATAACCCCCCTCTAGCAAAATATTATCAAGATGACCATAACTTACAACCGTCGTTCATAGGTTCTCCGTCTTAAAGAGTTCTCCCTAGAACAGCGGTGCCCAATGAACTTACCAAAAGAAACTCATGTGAACTCATAAACTCAATGAAAAGATTTAACCCATAAGCACCACTTGCTGGGATTTCTGTTGTGCAAACCTTGTATGTTACTCAACAATAGCTAAAACTTAATACGTAATGCTCAGCGCATTACAGCTTATTCCAGTTCATATAATTTATGCCGTATACAATCATTAAACTTCATTGAAGATGCTGTCAGGCAATAGGCGTTATGAGCTTAGCAATTACATTAGAGCAACCAACATGTTCAATGCGAGACAACCTCTACACTGAAGACTTTACTATACTATTCAGTAGTCGGTCAAGTGCACGAATAGGTGTATGTGAGAAAACATGGAAACTATTTACTAATAAGGTAGCACAATAACCTTTGAACTTCACATTCGTGTTTCTTAAAAGTGATATATTTTATAAACCTTCATAGGATCTGAGAGTCTCCTTTGCCCTTGGGTCGCTACTAATTGGCGAGGTTTTGCAACGTATGGTTTTGATTCTACTGCCTATTGGCAGAGCTATAGGATGTGTGGACGTTAAACTTTCTATCTATTATTAGAGGTATAACCCAATGGACTTGAGTCTCCTGTCTACCAGCAGAACTAGGAAACATTGAGTTTTGAAGCTTCTGCTTAATGGCAGAGCTATGAAATCATTGAGCTTTTGGTGCCTGCCTATTGGCAGAGTTATGAAAACATTGAGCTTCGATGCCTGCCTATTGGCAGAGCTATGAAAACAATGAGCTTTTGGTGCCTGCCTATTGGCAGAGCTATGAAAACATTGAGCTTTTGGTGCCTGCCTATTGGCAGAGCTGTGAAATCATTGAGCTTTTGGTGCCTGCCTATTGGCAGAGCTATGAAAACATTGAGCTTTGGGTGCCTGCCTATTGGCAGAGCTATGAAAACATTGAGCTTTGGTGCCTGCCCATTGGCAGAGCTATGAAATCGAGCTTTTGGTGCCTGTCTATTGACAGAGCTATGAAAACATTGAGCTTTTGGTGCCAGCCAATTGGTAGAGCTATGAAATCATTGAGCTTTTGGTGCCTGCCTATTGGCAGAGCTATGAAAACATTGAGCTTTTGGTGCCTACCTATTGGCAGAGCTATGAAATCATTGAGCTTTTGGTGCCTGCCTATTGGCAGAGCTATGAAATCATTGAGATTTTGGTGTCCGCCTATTGGCAGAGTTATGAAAACATTGAACTTTTGGTGCCTGTCTGCTGGTAGGACAATGAAACTCAAGTGGGAGGCTCACATAGCACGTTAATTCAATAGATAAAGCAATTCCCACACTCACTTCGCAATCTATATGATTCCAGGATTCAATCATTTAATTCATCATTAACATCCATACCCTCATCGTTTCTAACTAGTCAATATAAACCATATATGTATAGATTCAATAAGCTTCTGTCCAGTTTACTTCACAATTTCCTCTCTTTGAATTATAAACATTCCTATGCATTTAAATGATAGCAATCATATAAACACTTCTATATTCGTTAACGATAATAATTGATAATCAATAATTTGCTATGATTGATAATAAACTTTTTTTTCATAATCGATCAGTTGTGTACATACTTGCTAAACTTCATATGATCGATAAACTATATCTGGTCACTGAATTGCCCTTACCTGAGCAAACAACACCATTCAGCGGTGCGTTACAACGAGCGTACATATAGCCACATGTGTCCATAAACGACAACAATTTATTCAGTAAATCAAACATAATTTGATTCTAAACAGATACAATGCATTTTGAAGTAACTTTCCTAAGCATGAATGTACTAAAAAGAGGTTCGAATGAAAACTAAACATATTTTAATAGCTTCGCATTTCATTCGTGTACATGCATTAGCTAGTTTAACTCGAATCGAACCTAAACACGTTTATATAACTTCGAAATGAATTCCTTTAACATGCATTAGCTAATCTACTTGATTCGAAGCTAAACACATTTCATTAACCTCGAAATTAGCTCATTTGCATGCATTGGTTAATTAACTCAGATGGAGGCGATACACGTTAAAAAGGACTTCGCTTTTAACCCTTTAAATAACTTGAATCGATGTTAAACACATTAAACTAACTTCGAATTAACATATCAAGCATGATTTACATTCATTGATTCGAATCGACGCTAAACACAGTTAAATTACTAAATCAATGGGTCGTTGTAAAATCGAATAATTCTCATAAAACCGATTATAATTCGATAACTATATATATACAATCGAATGCATTTCACATAATCGATAAACGATATATATAATGGATAACTTGTTCAATGCGCTCAATATGTACTAGGCATAAATTATCAGTTCCAATTCAACCTGAATAAACTATAATCGATAAACTTGCATCAAATTTGAAGATAACTAGGAGGAAGAGGAAACCCACCTCGTTTCAAACGTAAGGACCCGTAAAAGGGGTTGAATTCGATGCAAAATTCGGACTCCCGAAGCCCGAACCCACCATGGCCACACTCGATCAAGCCCCGATTCGAAGCCCAGAAACCCTAGCTTTCGGACCCTTACTTCGGGTGGCTCCCACTGGTCGCCGGGCTGGAGCCGCCGGTCCTTGCCAACACCGGCCGACCCTCCTCCGCCTGTGATCGGCGTCTGGCCGCACCACCGTGCCCACTCGCTCGACCGCTCTCACTCGCTGACTCTCTCTCTGTCTGGCTCGGGTCTGGTCGCGACTGGGGTGGGGGACGGCTGGCGGGCGTCGGCTGATCACCGGCAGCCTCGCCGGTGCCTCCCTCGCCTCTCTCTTGGCGTGTATAGGGGTGTGGCACGGGGCAGGGGTCGGGAACCCCCTCTCGCGATTCTTCTCCCCCTCGCAGAGAAGGGGCTTCCGCCCCTTTAATTAATTTTTATTTTATTTTTATTTTATTTTTCCTTTTGTTCTTGCTACTAACTGATAATAACACCAGCCCACTGTACCATAAATCCAATTTTCCAATCTTCAAACCTTAAGCTGTAACCATTAATATAATCATCGATCGATTATTCGCTTTTTGATTATATTAAGGTTTGATTCAATAAATTGCAGGATGATTCCCAAGGTTCGACATTCTAGTCGTACTCGGGAACCTGCTCATTCCTTTCAATAAAATCCGCACTTCGGCAGACTTCATCGATATTAGTTCAATTTATAACGATATAAATCGACTTAACGAAGGGGGTAACAAAACAAATCCCGGGTGTTACATCATTAGTGATCCGGGCGAGTAGCCTAAGGCAGTGAACTTGAGTTATTTTAGAAAATATTATACCCTATCCCCGGTTTATAGGTACTCTTAACTGAGTTAAGACCCTCAGATGTTGCTAAAATAAGGGAAACTCTTGCAGTTTTGTTCCAGAATCACTATCTAAATACAAATCCAAACCCTCGATCTTCAAGAGCCTTAAGGATTTCCTTCAAGGAAGTCCTGGCAGTGTGACTCTCTTTAGGTTGGCGGCGTTATAATTACCGAGCGCAATTTATTTTGGGCCCAACTTGAAGCCCAAAAGCTTATGCTCTTAATTTAGTAAGTGTCATTATGTATATCTCATTGAAATTACCATAAAACCCTTTTTTATGCATAAATATCATCCGATCATTAGGATAGCATCAAAATCATTTTTTTCCACCAAGATAAGTATTAGCTTTCTTCTTACTCTGCCCCGTACAGTCCCCCCCTTCCTTAACCACCTCCACCTCTCTCCTTCAAGCTTGTAAGTAAGGTAAAAACCTTAACCCAACTATGTTTAATTCTTGGTTTTATGTTGGATTTGATTATGGATCATGTTATCTTGATATAAACAAGTGTTATTTTGATATTTTAATTGTTGATTAAACTTGAAAGTATGCAAGGGTTGAGGTTGCTTATGATTATGCAAGCTTAAGTTTGAAGTGATGGATTTGGATTGTTTCGTATTTGATTTTGTGATCTTTGGCATTAGTAATGGAAATTATGATGTTCATGTTGAGTTTGGATGAGTTTAAATGCGATAATAAGTTGGTCATGAGTTAGGTTTTGGTGATCAAGCATGAGTTGATTTATTTCTAGCATCAAGTATATTATTTGTGCATAATTGGATAAAGAAAGAATCTTGAATGTGTTGTTTAACTTGCAAAATCACTTAAGGCGATTTTGTATAAAGGGCTGGATTATTGAAATTTCCCCAATTGATTATAAAAGGTCGTTTTGCTCATATATGCAAATAACTAAGCTTATAGATGTGTTTTGAGTGATTTTGAAAAAGAGAAGAATTGAAAATTTAATGTAGACGATTATGGAGTAAATTTGAGTGATATGGCTTTGTGAGATAATGAGAAGGAACAAGGCTTTGTTAAATGATTTTAAGAAGTGATTTTAGAGGGGAATTATATGAAGAAAAGGAGAAAAACAAGAATAGTAGGGCTATAAATAGACCAGAAACAGCGGTCTCTTTGCGATTAAACTGGTACTATTTGGCCCATCAAGAAATTGTGATTTTTGGTGGGTAGATATATCTATGAGTTATCTTTCAAATTCTTTTGAATCTCTTCATTCAAAGTTGTGTGGAAAAGGTTATGGTCGTTCTGCTAAGACTGCACAGGACAGACCCGAGCTGTGCACAGTTGTATTTCAGCTCAATTTTAGGAGCCGTGTTTTGGTAATTGGGTTTTGCACTATGAATGAAAGTGTTGCGAGGTTTCCTGAACTTTTGATATTAGGGTTTTATAGATCAATTAGAGGTCAGAAGCAAAAGATATGGATTTTCTAAAGTAGACCTTCAAACGGTAATATGAGAGAAGAAAGAAATCGTGACATTTGGAATATTATCAGGAGTTTCTATATAATTATGGACATTGCAAAGAAATTACGAAGTTTAGTGAGTTCAACAACTTTGATTATGGATAGAAGCTCACATGGGTTGAAATTTGAGAAGTGGGAAGAGTAATGGCTCAAGATCGATGTCTATTCGGCCAAACTAGGGTTATATGAGCTTTCATAAACATCACAACACCCCTCTTGGCATTAAATCTTCTATTATTCATTCTAGAAATATCAAAAACCATATTCCACTTATATCCATGAAAGTCATTTCATTATCACCTCAATTATTTCATTTTGGTCTATTTTGCTCCAATTTGTTTTACATCGAGTTCAATGACCCTAACTTATTTTTTTCAAAATTATTTTAGTATAAATTATCTTATATTGAATTGTTTGAGTTGTGGATACCCTTTTAATTAACCAATCTCCATAAAGTTATAAATTATGGGAGTGAAAGTTATTTACTAACTGCATTTACCTGTAACTATATTTCTTAAGCAGAAACGGGGCCGAGTCCATCGTTTCCCATCATGCATAAGTATTATCAAGTGAGATTCCATTTTAAAGACTTCAGGTATATTCATTACCTGTATCTTTAGAAATCAACATGTATTTATCAAGATTATAATGTTTTGATAAGTACATTATGAATCAGTTTAATTAGTGATTTATCGCATACTTAGTGACCCCATCAGTTATCAGTTACAGGGCATTGCCCTTCAGTTACCTGCGCGGCTTTAGGCTAGGTCCCCTAATCGATTCAACAGGTGTGTACCTATCCATAGATCGTAACAATATCAAGGGGGTTCACTAATAATAGCCAGCAATGCAACATTACATTAACCTCATTCACTATTTTAACTTAAAATGAATTGCAAAGCAGGCGCCCAACTAATTTATGCAGAGATCTTTTAAGAATACAGGAATGTATGTACTGATCTTCGACTCACTATTCAAAATGTTTTTTGTGTTTTGTTTTACACAAATGCTCAGTGAATCGCTGAAGAAAATACTTTGAGCGAGGGAATCTGGATGGATCAACAGCGACATAGTACATGCATATTTTGAAACTGTATTTTGAAATCTTCGGTGGACGGAGGTATAGATTATATGGTGAATTATTTTACTATGGTGTATAAACCTTATGTTGGTTAACAGTTGACTATATATGGTTTGATCATGTATGAATGTGCATGGTTGAAACTATGCCTAACTATATTATTTCTAGTACAAATGTTTCAAGCCTTGTCCTTTTGGATGACAGTAACGCCCTGATCATTGGGTTTATCAGTTATAATTGAGGGAATTAGAATAGTAATTGCAAACAGTGAAACATGCTTAATTAGGGGCCGTTACAGTTTTTGATATCAGAGCTTGGTTGATTTTCTTTGATGGGATATGGAGTATGGAGAGTAGAGATTGGAGGGTCAGAAGGTTGGTTAGTGAAGGTTATTAATATATCATTAGAGATTTATGATATTAGAGATTTATGATAGCGAAAATGCCTGTTTATCTCTCCCATGTTCTTTACTTATGTTCCTCTTTGTTAGATGGATCCGTATACAGTGAATATGATGTCAGGTACTTCTGTGGCCGTTCATATCTCTTTACTATATGCTAGTGTGGTAGCCTACATGCAGGCCCTATTTTTGAGTTTCATAGTGTTATGGTCCATACACGTAGGCTGTTGTGGACTTTATCTATAGTTGGCCCTTAGGTTGAGTTTAGGACCCAATATCATGACTTTATGATGATGCAAGCCATGAGATGGGACGAGCCTAGATTTCAGTTTTGCGAGGCTTAGGCTAACATTATCACCGAGCTGTTATTAGGGGAGGAGTTTGAGCTGTGAGGGAATAACATGGACATTCTGTAGTATATATTTTCATTACACTTTGTATCTCCCCCACCATCACCACCTGCACCGAGCACTACTCAGTCGCTAAACAACCCAAAACCATCGGGACGTAAAGAGGGGATCCCTGTATCTGATGGATCAAATGAGGTCCACATTGTTATAGATCTCCCTGATACACTATAGTTTAGCTATGATGGTGACCTCATGAAAGACTTGGAGAAGGACCCAGAATTGGAGGAGCATCAGCTTGATCATAATGATGAGAATGCAGAGATTGATACTTCAGACAACGATTTTGACTCGGGCGGGGAGCCTGGGGATGGATCTGACCTAGACTATGATCCATCTAGAGATCGTAAGATTAATTTATATTATATCTTCACATCTCAGATAGATTACTTTTTGAGCCCACATGTATATAGTATAGCCAGTTGGATAGATAAATTTTGTGCAGATTATCACATTGCATATAGTTAGACAGGCCTTTCCAATTGTATTGACTAGTCTCGCCTACTTCTGGGCATGTGGCGGACTTAGGCTGTTGGGGCTAAGTAGTGTTTTATTTAGGAGGTAGGTATAAAAGTTGACCTTGGGTGGTTAGTTGGATGTGATATTCTTTGTGGAACCATGTATATATATGTACGCGAGCAATTATGGCAATGATATAATGAAGTTTTGTTTTATGTTTTAATAATACTTGGGCCATGCTAGTTGTATCTGTTGTGTATGTATATCTTATATGTTGGTTGTAGTCGGTTGACTGAATTACTCAGCTAAATGGATAGTTAAAATATCAGAATATGGGTAAGATAATGCAGAAACCTACATAGAAGAAAATTCAAATCATGATCAGGGGTCAGGTGACCAAATTTTGTGTAATGTGTCAATAACCCTTAGTAGAATGCCCTCATTTCCCCCTAAGTTGGCTAGCAGTATGGGAACTCTAACTATTAACAGACCTTGGTGTCTGAGCTAATGAAACAAATAGCCCCAGCATCTTCCAAAATCCCTCATAAAGTCAATAAATTAGCAGATAGAGTGGGTGATGCAACCCTAATGTATATGATGGAAAGTATGATCCAATAGAGCTAGAAGCATGGATTAGAGGGATAGAAAAGATTTTCACAACGGTGAAGGTTCCACAGCATAAAAAGGTGAACATTGGAACATTTTACCTAACTAAGGAAGTAGACTTTTGGTGAAACACTGTTAAGGATAGGCTCTTAGGGCCTTACTTCACTTGGAATAGAATTATGGAAGAACTGAAGATGAGTGGTAGTATGAGTGCAATACAGTAAGCTAGCATATTTACAGAACTATCCAGGTTTGTTCTGGAGTTTATGTCACCTGAAAGACTAAAGATGAAGAGATTCGAAGAGGGATGAACTTTCTATATTCGCAACCAGCTAGTTGGTCAACCAATCCTGACCTATCAAGAGTCATATGAGCGAGCAGTCGAAGTGGAACGAGTAAGGGCTGAATTGAGGGCCTTGAACCCGATTATAAGAGGACATGGACTGAACAGGGAGCTCCAAGTAAGAGTGTAAACCAGAAAAAATCTGCTCCTACTCCTCCCAAGAGTCGTCCTGCAGGGTTAGCAGGGCCTTGTGGGAAATGTGGAAGAACTAACCACACCACTCCTAAATGTCGAGTGGGAACTAACAAATGCATGTGGTGTGGTGTGGTAGCCCGGAACACCTCATTGCTACTTTCCCCCAAAGACTGAAGGTTATAGACAAGGGCTTCCGCCTGCAAGGCCCGCAGCTGGAGAAGGGGCGTACATGTTGAGTAAGAAAGACAGCTGCCACCTCTGGCATGGTAGTTAATTTCAAAGCCATTTTGTGTATTGATTGATTCAATTGCCACTTATTCATTTACATTCACTCGATGTGCTATGCAACTAAACCTTGAAAATAAGGAGACAAAAACCAATTATAGAATCAAGTTATCCAATAACTCTAGAATTGGTGTCCTATCTCTTTTAAACTTGTTCTAATTACTATTGGTGGGATAGTATTATAGTATTCCCTGGAGTTTTGATTCAATTTGACTCATCAGACTTTGATATCATGCTAGAAATGAGCTGGTCGTGCACTTATGGGGTCAAGATAGATTCTAAGGACCTTAAGGTTATTTCAAGGGATGAACGAGGAAGAGAAATATTTTTTATTGGCAAAGATAGGAAAAACCTTATCCTTCAAATTCTACTATGAAAGCAAGTGAACTCTTATGTCAATGATATATTGGGTATTGGTGTTATGCTATTGACGCTCAACCACAGGAAGAAGAAGCAGAAGATATCCCTATAATTTGTAAATTTAAAGATGTTTTCTTGAAGGGTTACTGGGACTTCCGCGCAAAGAGAAATTAATTTTGAGATCAAATTAATCCCTTGTGCCTTACCTATCTCTAAAGCCCCATATCATATGGCCCCAATGGAGCTTAGAAAACCAAAGTTTTAGTTGGATAAGCTATTATAGAAGGGATTTACTAGACCAAGTGTGTCACCATAGGGTTCCCCAGTTCTATTTGTAAAGAAAAAGGATGAAACCTTGAGGTTATGTGTCGATTACAGAGAACTGAACAAGATCACAATCAAGAACAAATACTCATTGCCCCAAATAGATGGTCTATTTGATCGACTGTAAGGAGCAGGAGTCTTTTTCCAGATTTATTTGAGATCAGGATACCGTCAACTTAAGATTTTACCTGAAGACATTCCCAAACTGCATTTAGAACCAGGTTTAGTCAGTGTAAATTCACTGTGATGCCTTTTGGCCTGACCAATGCCCCCACGACCCTTATGGATCTTATGAATAGAGTTTTAGACCCTATTTAGACAAGTCTTTGGTGGTGTTTGTAAAAGATATCTTGATATACTCTAAGAACAAAGATGAGCATACTGTTAAGTTGAGGATAGTGTTGCAAACCTTGAGGAAACATCAATTATATAACAAATATAAGAAGCGTGAGTTTTGGTTAGAAGAAGTGATATTTTTGGGACATGTGGTTTCAAAAGAAGAGATTAAGGTTGATTTGCAAAAGGTGAAAGCAGTTACAAAGTGTCCAAAGCCCAGCAATATTACTAAAACTAGAAACTTTTTGGGTTTAGCTAGGTATTATCGAGTTTTGGGAAGGATTTTTCAAAGATAACATCTTCCCTGACCAATTTGTTAAAGGAAGCTACAAAGCTTAGCAAGAAGATAAAGTCATAGCTTATACCTCCTGACAGTTCAAGCCTTATGAGAGAAATCACCCTACCTATGACCTATAACTTGCGGTTGTGGTTTTTGCACTTAAAATTTGGAAACATTAAACTTGTATGGAGTACGTTGTGAGAACTATACTACCCATCAAAGCCTGAAGTACATTTTCACTCATAAGAAGCTCAATCTAAGACAAAGGTGTTGACTAGAATTTCTTAAAGATTACAACTTGCAGATCCAATATCACCCAGAAAAGGCAGCTAATATGGCAGATGCACTGATAAGGAAGGCACAACATATGCCTAGCATTGTACTCATTACTAAGTTGAACCTTTTGAGAGGGCTTGAGAACTTGGATGTTCAATTGGTGTCACATGGGCAAGCATCTAAAAATATCATTGGATCTAAATCTTTTAAGTTGGATCCTGTAGTACTTCAGGACCTAGGACCAACATTTGTATTTGAAGAAAGCATGGAACTCCCAGCTGTCGATGTTGTGAAAATACTAGTAGAGAAATTTACATGAAATATCAGGGTAAAATGACGCAGACATTGACGACAAAATCATCTTTTAGGTTATAAAGATCTTCTTCGACATTCAATGAGGTGACATACATCAAAAGACTCTTGAAAATAGACTATTGGGGCCAACAGAAAAGCTATGTTGATAAAGAAGGAGATCCTTGGAGTTCTAGGTAGATGATAAGGTTTTTCAGAGAGTTTCACCAACTAAGGGTATAAGGGGGTTAAATTGCGAGCTAAATTTAGGCTAGGATCTATTGGGCCATGCAAGCTTATTGAAAGATTGAATCCTTAGCTTGTTGACTAGATCTGCTTATATAACTCAAACACGTGTACATCATGCTACTTACATCACAACACAGGCAGTACATTCCAGCTCCTGACCACGCTCTCTTAACCAAACCCATTACGATCAATGAGGGTCTAGTGTTAGAAAAGCACCCAATTCAAATACTAGAACGTAGGATTAAGTAGCTACACATTGATACGTGCTTAATATGTAGACCTTTTTAGGGCTATTTTGCCTCATTTTTAGGAGAATTTTGTACTTAGTGATGTTATTTACTCTCCTATTCTTAATTTATGTTTGGGTATAGTTGTTTTATGTGTTTTGCAGGATTTTTAGTCTTTTTACCCAGCATTTGCCCTTTAATAGCTGTGTTTTGGCCTCCCTCACGGACATCCATGTTATGCTACAACTGTAGAGCAAAGAAACAGCAAAATTCAGATCTAGCACAGACCACGATCTGCCCGTGGTGGAGCCCACTGACTGTGGTGTGCCTATAACTGTTGCTTCTTCACTTTCCCTCAGCTGTGTTGCTGAGATCAACTGAAATTCTCTATTAGTAGAGACATTCTGCAGCATTCTGAAGCGCTAAAAACTTCAACTCCAAAGCAAAGCAAGTAGTTCAGTTTAGATTAATTTTCTCTCAAATTTTGTTCTTAGTTTAGTTTGAGTGAGTTTTGGGTGTGAGAGTTTTGATCATGAGGCGATTCCAAGTCCTTGCTGAAGGCCATCTCAGTCGAGTCCCCTACGCTCAAGATTTTGCAGATCTTTTTTTGGTTAGTTTATCTTTTATCATGTCTGAGTAGTTTTCTTAGTCTAAGAATTTAGTAGTTTTTGGAATTGTTATTGGATCATGGTTTGATTTTTAAGGAATTGTACTTATTTTCATGATTGATTTGATTTAGTTCTATCAAGTGTTATTTATGTTGTGAGTTGATTTTTGCCAAAATTTACTTGCACATTTGAAACAATTGAGTGAATATTCCAAAGACGACATTTGGTTGTTGGACTGTTTGAATAGACAAAGCATAACTTTGTCTCGAAAGAGAGATTTATATGTTAGGAGGGCTAGTAAGTAATTGAATATATTAAACTTGGATTAAGTCAAATTAGTTTGAAAGAATGGTGTTTGCTTAGTTTAGGCAAATGTGATTGATTTTGAAAGAATAGATCAAGTTTCTTGACAAGATTACAATTCCTCGGAATTAATCAATTAGAGAATAGCACATGCTTATTCAATTTGATCCAATTCTCTTCCATAACTATGAAAATTCTTAGATATTTTTCTCTTATTAATTTAAACAAGTTTATTTACAGTAGTTAATCGAATCCACTTGAAATTGAGTTTTGCTTAGCATATTCTGACAAGACTAGGCTTAATAGATTACTTTATCCTTGAGAAACAATATTTTTATCTATATTACGAACACCTGTGCGCTTACGGTAGTGTTGATTGCCGGGGACTAAATTGCTAACTATTGAGTGTTGCCTTAAGAACGTAACTAAGCATTTTTATTGTTTTGTTTCGTTTAGTTTTCTTGTTATTTTTCTTTTTCCTGTTTAATTACACTGGTAGTGTTGGTGAAAGTGTTTGCAGGAATTTTTCCTAGTTTATGCGAAGTCTAATTTTGTACGAGCTCGATCCAGAAATTGAAAGAACTTTTTGCTTAAGGAGGAAAAAGCAAAGGGTCGAAGAACAAAGGCGCGAAGCAAGAAGGAATCCAAGCTTGGCGGGTGAAGAAAGAAGGACCCTTCATGATTTCATTACTCCCGATGTCCAAGGGATCGCCTCAAGCATAGCTCGCCCTGCTGTGGATGCCAATAACTTCGAGCTCAAGCCAGCACTTATTTCCATGGTGCAGTAATCTCAATTCGGCGGAACTCCTTTGGAAGACCCGAATCTACACCTCTCGGTTTTCTTAGAGGTATGCGATTCGCTAAAGTTAAATGGAGTCTCCAGTGATGCGATTCGCTTGCGCCTATTGCCTTTTTCATTGAGGGATAAAACGTGGGCTTGGTTGCACTCTTTGCCGTCTGGTTGATAACTACTTGGGACGAGTTGACAAGAGCTTTCCTTGCTAAATTCTTCCCTCTAAGCAAGACAGCGAGCCTTGAGAAATCAAATCAGCAGCTTTTTGCAAAAAGAGGATGAGACACTCTATGAAGCTTGGGAGCATTTTAAAGATTTACTGTGTTTGTGCCCCCATCATGGTCTTGAGCACTGGATGATTATCCAGGTTTTTTATAATGGTGTGACCCAAGCTGTGAGATCCACTATGCGGCGGTAGGAGGAACTTAATGAGCAAGAACGAGGATGAAGCCTATAACCTTATTGAGGAGATAACACTTAATAACTTTCAATTGTCTACTGAACGAGCCCAACCAAGGTGGGTTGGAGGTAAGCTTGAAGTTGATGCTTTTACTTACTTTCTGTGAAAGTAGATGATATGACTAAAAGACTTGACCAACTGAATATTAGTGCTGTAAACTCTAGTGCCCCTTCCCCTTGTGAGATTTATGGTTCAATTGAGCATATAATATTTGCACTATCCAGTTGGGAGCCCTTTTTCCTAGGGCCCCAATGAAGTTGATTATGTTCAAAATTTCAACCCAAGACCGACCAATGAACCCTTACTCTAATACCTATAATCTAGATTGGAAGAATCACCCGAATCTCTCTTATAGGTCGAATCCAACCCTTGCGAATATGCCCCGTATGAATGCTAGAGTACCTCCTAGTTTTCAAAGACCCCCATTCCCTTCTCAGATGCCCCAAAAGTCAAATTTAGAGTTAAGATAGAAAACATGCTTATGGCACAACAGAAACAAGATGACTACATTAAGAAATTAGCCACCAAGGTTGATGTTCTTGCAACTCATAATAGGATGTTAGAGACCCAGATTGCCCAGAAAGCTACTTTTTCATCTGCACCCCTAGATAGACTACCTAGTGAACCTGAGCTTAACCCACAAGAGCAATGTAATGCAATGCTTCTGCGAGGAGGCAAGCAACTAGAGGGACATAAGGAAATTACCCACGTTGAATCTTCACAAGATAAGAATAAGCATGTCGAGAATGTTGAGAAAGAAATATCTTCACCTTCTAAGGAAATAATTGACGATGTCACGCATAAGCTTGAAGAGGTTCCTAAGGACCCTAAGACCATTTCTCCAAAGCCCTACATAACACCTTTACCATTTCTTTAAAGGATGGCTAAGGCAAAACTTCATATGCAATTTAGAAAGTTTTTAGACGTCCTTAAGAAACTCTACATAAACATACTGTTTGCTGAAGCCTTAACCCAAATGCCTTCATATGCTAAATTCCTGAAAGAAATTCTGTCAAACAAAAGAAAGCTAAAAGAACATAAAACGGTAGCTTTGACTGAAGAGTGCAGTGCAGCAATTCAAAATAAGCTTCCAGCTAAGTTAAAGGATCCCGGTAGTTTTTCAATTCCCTGCCTAATAGGGAATGTGCCTATAAACCATGCTTTGTGTGATCTAGGATCAAGCGTAAGTTTGATGCCCCTTTCTTTGTGTGAACAACTTGAATTAAGAGAGTTAAGACTAACTACTATCTCCTTGTAATTAGCGGACCGTTTCGTAAAATACCCTTTCGGTATTTGGGAGGATGTCCCAATAAAAGTAGGGGATTTATATGTGCCAGTAGACTTTGTGATTTTGGAAATGAAAGAGGATACACAGACCCCAATCATTCTTCGGAGGCCATTTTTAGCTATTGCAAGGTGCCGCATCGATGTAAAAAACGGTACCTTAACTTTTGATGTGGGTGATGTTCATGTGGAATTTAATTTATTAAAAGCTGCTAAGTTTCCTTCTATTTCTGATGAATGCAATAAGGTTGATGTGGTTGATAGTTTAATCCAAGAAACTGCATCTAACATTAATGATCCACTTGGCACTTGATGTTGAATAATAGCACTACTGAGGCTGAAAACCCGAAGTAGACGAATTTGCTAAATTGTTAGAAGCCTCTCCACCAATTCTGCTTTCCTCTACTGAGGTGAAATTATTGCAAGATGAAAGTAAACCCTCGTTTGATTGGGCAAAAGCTCTCGAGGTAGAGTTAAAGCCTCTCCCTTCATCACTGAGGTATGAATTCCTTGGACCAAAATCTATATATCCTGCGATTGTGAATGCAAATTTGAATGCTACCCAGGTTGACTCTTTGCTTGGAGTGCTTAGGAAGCATCGTAAATCCATAGGATACACCTTAGATGACTTAAAAGGGATTCATCCTTCCCTGTGTATGCATCGAATCTTAATGGAGGACGATCATAAGCCATCAATTGAACGCCAAAGGAGATTAAACCCTAGCATGTAAGAAGTGGTTAAAAAGAAAATTTTGAAGTTGCTTAAAGTCGGCATTATCTACCCTATCTCATATAGTACATGGGTAAGCCCAGTCCATGTTGTATCTAAGAAAGGAGGGATGACTGTCGTCAAAAATGAGAATAATGAGCTAATCCCTACTAGTACTGTTACAAGGTGGTGCATGTGTATCGATAATCAAAAATTGAAAAAAGCCACCCATAAAGACCATTTTTCCCTTCCCTTAATTGACCAAATGCTTGAACAATTGGCAAAGAACTCATATTTTTGCTACTTAGATGGATATTCAAGATTCTTTTAAATCCCTATCCACCCGAATGACCAAGAAAAGGCTACCAGGACATGTATGCTTACAGACGAATGCCATTTGGGTTATGTAATGCTCCTGCCACATTTCAATGTTGCATGATGGCTATCTTTTTAGATTTTATTAAGGACATAATGGAAATCTTTATGGATGATTTTTCTGTGTATGGTACAACATATGACCATTACTTGAATAACTTATCTGAGGTTTTGCAAAGATGTGAAGATCTGAATTTGGTCTTGAATTGGGAGAAATGTCATTTTATGGTGCAAGAGGGAGTTGTCCTTGGTCATGTTGTTTCTAACAAAGGCATTGAAGTTGAGAAAGTAAAGGTGGAGGTAATTGAGAAATTGCCGCCACCATCTTCTGTAAGAGGTGTGAGAAGTTTTCTTGGACATGTCGGTTTTTACCGACGGTTTATAAAAGATTTTTCAAAGATTGCAAAACCTCTCACCCAGTTGCTTATCAAGGATATGCCTTTTGAATTCAATAAAGAATGCTTGAGTGCTTTTCATAGATTAAAAGAGGCGTTAATCACTGCTTCCGTAATGCAAGCTCCAGACAAGGAGCTGCCTTTTGAAGTAATATGCAATGCAAGTGACTATGCTGTAGGAGCTGTTTTAGGTCAACGAAAGGATAATAAACCATATGCTATATATTATGCAAGCTGCACTCTTGACGAGACTCAAGTCAATTATGCCACGATCGAAAAGGAGTTCTTGGCAGTTTTGTTTGCCTTGGAAAAATTTCAGTCCTATTTGATCAATTCCAAGGTCATCGTTTTCGCATATCATGCCACTTTGAGACATTTAATGAAGAAATCTGATTCCAAACCTCGACTCATCCAATAGGTCCTCCTCCTTCAAGAGTTTGATTTAGAAATCAAACACAAGGCATGATTGGCTAATGTGGTTGCAGATCATCTATCTCGTTTAAACCCAGAGTCCGCTCCTAGTGAAGAGCTTCCCATTGATGATTCTTTCCCTGATGAGCAGTTATTAGCTATATCCTAACAAGCTGCTCCATGGTGTACTGATATGGTGAATTTCAAAATATGCGGCGTGTTACCTCCAAGATTGTCCTACCAACAAAGAAAGAAGTTCTTTACAAATGCCAAATACCATCTGAGGGAAGACCCTTTCCTTTATAAGCTATACGGAGATGGGATTTATAGAAGATGCTTGCCTGAAAAAGAGGTCCGTGGTGTCTTACACCACTGCTATGCTTCAACCTATGGTGGTCACTTTGGATCAGATAAAACCATTGCGAAAGTACTACAAGCAGGTTTCTATTGGCCCGCACTCTTTAAGGACACAAGAAAATTTGTCATGACATGCCATAGATGTCAGCGAACAGGGAACATTTCTAAGAGGCATGAAATGCCTCAAAGTGGCATACTCAAAGTAGAATTGTTTGATATATGGGCGATCGACTTCATGGGTCCTATTCCTCCTTCTCATAACAACCTTTATATCCTTGTGACGATTGACTATGTTTCTAAGTAGGTGGAAGCCATTGCCTCACCGATAAATGATTCCAAAGTTGTCTTTAAATTTCTGAAGAAAAATATTTTTACACGATTTGTCACACCAAGAGCTCTTCTAAGTGACAATGGCATACATTTTTCCAACAAGCCTCTTGAGTCACTTTTAAAAAAATACAGGATATTTCTTAAGGTCGCTATGCCTTATCATCCCCAAACAAGTGGGCAGGTGGAACTCTCGAATAGAGAATGAAAAAGCATACTGGAAAAAAACGGTGGATCGGTCCTGTAAAAATTAGTCCTTGAAGCTTGATGATGCTCTGTGGGCATACCGAACCACTTACAAGACCCCTCTAGGCACCACACCATACTAGTTAGTGTTTGGAAAACCTTGTCACTTGCTAGTGGAACTGGAGAATAAGGCCTATTGGGCTATAAGGACACTCAATTTTGATCTCAAAGCGGTGGGAGAATGAAGATTCCTGCAACTAAACGAGCTCAATGAAATAAGGTTGGAGGCTTATGAAAATTTACGTATTTACAAAGAGCGAACTAGGAAATGACGTGACAAACACATTGCAACGAAGCGTTTCGAAAAAGGTGATATGGTCCTGCTATTCAAGTCAAGGTTGAGATTGTTTCTAGGTAAAATGAAATCCCGATAGTCGGGACCATTTAGCATTATCAAAGTTCAACCCAGTGGAGCAGTTGATATATGGAGTGAGTCTACCGGAGTTTTCACAGTCAATGGACAGTAATTGAAGCTATATCTAGTTTGACAACTAATTGAAAACGTCAATGCTCATATGCTAACTGAACCGGTTCAACCATAGAAGAAAGGGTCAAGTGAAGCAAAGTTCTTAGGTAATTTCTCACTCCATCCTCCTCCACCTCCTCCTCTTTGATTCTGATTTCTGCTGCTCCCCTTCCCCTTTTTATTATGATGTGCCGACATTGAGGGCAATGTGTGATTCAAGCATGGGGGAATTAGTTATTATATCTGGCATCTGATGCTTGTTTTTTTTTTGTTTGTTTGATGTGTTTGTTTGTTTGTTTGTTTTTTTTTTTTACTTTGTATATATTTTTAGTGGTAGTTTTTGTTTTAGTTTTGTTTTAAGTAGTGCATTTAGTTTTCTTCTAGGTTGCATTTTAATTTCTTTCTTTTGTGAGTTTCTTTTGCATTTTAGTTTGCATTGTTTATAAGAGCATGCATGCATAAAAAGAACACAAAAAAATAAAAAAATAAAAAAATTGAAAAAAAAATCCTCAAATGATGATTTTTATAGATTTGGTAGCTTTTGTTGGTTATTTTGATCCTTTGATTCGCCAAATTGTGCGCAAAAGTTTGTGAATGAATTTTCGAATTGAATTTCATGTTTTAACCATATGTTGAATGCGAATTGATTTTCCCGATGAGTCTTTACATGAAATTCTGGCATGTGTTTGCTAGTGAGCTAGTTGTGACTGTAGTGGATGTCCCGTAAGACTTTGAGCCTTTAGAGACTGTTTATCATTATTAGTCTCATATTTTCTTTCATGTGTAACTCTTCCTTGACGTCATTTCTCTAGAACTTGCCTTGATTCTCATTTAAGACTTCACTTCGCATATGCATTTAGGCAATATGATTGAGGCATTTTTCTTTCTTTGATTTATTTGAAATCCACGGCCAAATAGCCACCCTTGTTATGTATTGTATCCCTTGTTATCCCTCTTGAGCCTGTAACTGTTTTTCTTGATCTGAACCTCCTACTTTTAGCCCATGATCAAATACTTGTCTAACTCTTAAGCCAAGGCTAGAGGAGTATTACATTCTTTTGCATCATGTTTGATAGGGCGTTAGTAAGGTGGATTATTATTCTCTTTAGTAAATTTTGGCTGTTTAGTGCAGGGATGCAAATATTTGATAAATCCTTTGTTTTATTGAGTAAAATTTAGAGAAGAGTTCGATTTTAAAGTTTGTTATGGAATTCCCTTGGCTATTCCTCTTTGAATTTAAAAAAAGAAAAAAAACGAAAGAGAAAAAAATGATGGAAAATTTTCAAAGAAAGTGATTAGCCTTGGTGGGAATGTAAGATATTTGTGATTTTTGACTCTATCTCTTTTCATTTTGGGATTTATTTTGTGGATGAGTTGATATGGTTCGAGAAGGATGTGGTATGATGCATCAGAATTGTTTAAGCTCTTAGTCTATGGCTTTTAGCTCCTCATTTCCAAAAACATTTGCTCCCCTCTTACCTTTACCATAAGCCCTGTTACATCCCTATGAAAGTCCTCATGATTGTTTAATGTATTTGCATTTTAGTGGTGGCGAATTTGAGAATTTTGTCAAGCTTATAGTAGATTTGTGTCCAAGAAATGAGAATTGAGAGAACCTTCATATATATACATTATCAAACACATAAGTGTTGAGTGCCATATAACTATAGTGAGGTTCTACCGACCTTGCTAGTCTTACTCATTTCATGTGCCAGAATGATTGTATTTGACAATTTGGAGGATGATTGGTTCAAGTTATGCATTATGGTCTATTAAAATGTTTTTTAAATTTCATTCCCTATTTAGTTTGTTAATGATATTTTTGCATCTTTTTGGGCTATCTTTGGATTATTCTTGCCATTTGAATGTTATCTATGTCTATCCTAAGGAGGCTGTGTATATCTTTAATTATTGCATTTCTTGAAGACAAGCAACCGTTTAAGCATGGGGGAGTTTGATAAGTGCTTAATATGTACACCTTTTTAGGGCTATTTTGCCTCATTTTTAGGAGAATTTTGTGCTTAATGATGTTATTTACTCTCCTATTCTCGATTTATGCTTGGGTGTAGTTGTTTTATATGTTTTGCAGGATTTCTAGTCTTTTACGCAGCATTTGCCATTTAATGACTGTGTTTTGGCCTTCCGCACGGACATCTATGTTATGCCACGACCATAAAACAAAGAAAGAGAAAAATTCTAGATCTAGCATAACCCATAGTCAGCCCGTGGTGGGGCCCACGGACCGTGGTGTGCCTGTAACTGCTGCCTCTTCGTTTTCCCTCGGCTGCGTGGCTTAGATCTACTGAAATTCTCTATAAATAGAGACGTTTTGTAGCATTCCAAAGCACTCAACTTCAACTCCAAAGCAAAGCAAGCAAGTAGTTTAGTTTGGATTAGTTTTCTCTCAAATTTTGTTCTTAGTTTAGTTTTGAGTGAGTTTTGAGTGTGAGAGCTTTGATCCTGAGGCGGTTCCAAGCCCTTGGTGAAGGCCATCTTAGTTGAGTCCATTCCGCTCAAGATTTCGCCGATCTTTTTTTGGTTAGTTTATCTTTAATCTTGTCTGAGTAGTTTTCTTAGTCTAGGGATTTAGTAGTTTTTAAAATTGTTATTAGATCATGGTTTGATTTTTAAAGAATTGTGCCTATTTTCGTGATTGGTTTGATTTCGTTCTATCAAGTGTTATTCATGTTGTGTGTTGATTTTTTGCCAAAATTTACTTGCACATTTGAAACAACCGAGTGGACATTCGAAAGACGACATTTGGTTGTTGGACTGCTTGAATAGACATAGCATAACTTCGTCTAGAAAGAGAGATTTATATGTTAGGAGGGCTAGTAAGTAACCGAATATATTAAACTTGGATTAAGTCAAATTAGTTTGAAAGAATGACGTTTGCTTAGTTTAGGCAAATGTGGTTGATTTCGAAAGAATAGATCAAGTTTCTTGACATGATTACAATTCCTCTGAATTAACCAATTAGAGAATAGCGCATGTTTATTCATTTTGATCCAATTCTCTTCCATAACTGTGAAAATTCCTAGACATTTTTCTCTTATTGATTTAAACAAGTTTATTTGCAGTAGTAAATCGAATCCACTTGAAATTGAGTATTGTTTAGCATATTCTGACAAGACTATGCTCGATTGATTACTTTAGTTACTGAGGAACGATATCTTTATCTATACTACGAACACCCGTGTGCTTGTGGCAGTGTTGATCTCGCATCAAACACATACCTTTAATCAAAGTATATTGGGCAAATCATATCTCCTCAGAAGCCACTTGGGGAAACCAACGATGAGATGCAAGCTAAGTACCTACATCTATTTAAGATAAACTTGCGTATTTTGTCAAAGCTCATAAGTTTAGAGGGCGAAACTCTTTATGGGGGAAAGACTGTAATAGCCCAACTTTAAATCATGTTTATTTATTTAATTAAGCACGTTATTGATTTTCATGGATTTTTTATTACATTTAATCATCCCAATTGGGAAAAATTCATTTGGGCCCTCACTTTGCAATTCGTGTTTTTATTAACATAAAATTTCAAGAAAATTGATAGTAGGCGTTGATAATTATGATTTAAGTGATCAAATTATTTTTCCGTAATATCACAAAAATTTAAATTTGAATTACGTAAAAACTTTATCGCAACGGAGCGTTTTATTACCGAGCCCAGTTTATTTTGAGCCCAACTTGAAGCCCAAAAGCTTATGCACTTGATTTAGCAAATTGTCGTTATGTATATCTAATTGAAATTGCTATAAAGCCCTTTTTTTTGCATAAGTATCATCCAAGCATTAGGATAGCATCAAAATCATTTTCTGCCAAGATAAGTGTTAGCTTTCTTCTTACTCTCCTGTACACATTTCCCCCCTTCCCCAACCACTTTCACCTCTGTCCTGCAAGCTTGTAAGTGAGGTAAAAACCTTAACATAACTTTGTTTAATTCTTGGTTTTATGTTGGATTTGATTATGGATCATGTTATCTTGATAAAAACAAGTGTTATTTTGATGTTTTAATTGTTGGTTATACTTGAAAGTATGCAAGGGTTGAGGTTGCTCATGATTATGCAAGCTTAAGTTTAAAGTGATGGATTTGGATCATTTGGTATTTGAGTTTGTGATCTTTGGCATTAGTAATGGATATTACGATGTTTATCTTGAGTTTGGATGAGTTTAAGTGCAAGAATGAGTTGGTCATAAGTTAGGGTTTTGGTGATCAAGCATGGGTTGATTTATTTCTAGCATCAAGTATAGTATTTGTGTATAATTGGATAAAAAAATGAACCTTGGATGTGTTGTTTAACTTGAGAAATTACTTGAGGTGTTTTTATATAAATGGGTGGATTATTGAAATTTCTCCAATTGATTATAAAATGTCATTTTACTCACTTATGCAAAGAAGTAAGCTTATGGAAGTGTTTTGAGTGATTTTGAATAAGAGAAGGATTGAAAACTTGACGTAGATGATTATGGAGTAAATTTGAGTAATGTAGCTTTGCAAGGTGATGAGAAGGAACAAGGGTTTGTTAAATGATTTTATGGAGTAATTTTAGAGGGGAATTATGTGAAGAAAAGGAGGAAAACAAGAACAGTAGGGCTGTAACCCATCAAAAAATTATGATGTTTGCTGGATAGATATCCATGTGTTATCTTTCAAATGCCCTTTGAATATCTTCATTTCGAGTTGTGTGGACAAAGTTATGGCCGTTTTGCTAAGACTGCACATGATAGAACCGAGCTGTGCATATTTGTGTTTCTGCTTAATTTTAAAGGCTGTGCTTTGGTAATTGGGTTTCACGCTATGAATGAAAGTGTTATGGGACTTCCTACGCTTTTCATATTAGGGTTTTATAGCTCAATTGGAGGTCGAGAGTGAAAGATGTTGATTTTCTAAAGTGGACCTTCGAACGGTAATATGAGAGAAGAAAGAAATCGTGATATTTGAAAATATTATCAGGATTTTCTACATAATTATGGATATTGTAAAGAAATTATAAAGTTTAGTGAGTTCAACAACTCTGATTATGTATAGAAGCTCAAATGGGTTGGAAAACCGAGTTACATGGGCATGAGAATGAAATTCGAGAAGTGGGGAGAATAATGACTCAAGATCAGTGTCTATCAGGCCAAACTAGGGTTGTATGAGCTTTCATAAACCTCACAACACCGTTCTCGGCATTAAACCTTTTATTATTCATTTCAGAAACATCAAAAACCCATATTCCATTTATATTCATTAAAGTCCTTTTATTATCGCCTGAATTATTTTATTTTGTTCTATTTTGCTCCAATGTGTTTTACATCGAGTTCAATGACCCTAACTTATTTATTTTTCAAAATAATTTTAGTATAACTTATCTTATATTGAATTGTTTGAATTATGGATGCCCTTTTTATTAATCAATTTCTATGAAGTTACAATTTATGGGAGTGAAAGTTGTTTACTAACTGCATTTACCTGTAACTATATTTCTTAAGTAGAAATGGGGCCTAGTTTATCGTTTCCCATTGTGCATAAGTATTATCAAGTGAGATTGCATTTTAAAGACTTCAGGTATGTTGATTGCCTGTATCTTCAGAAATCAACACGTATTTATCAAAATTATAATATTTTGGTAAGTACATCAATGAATCAGTTTAATCAGTGATTTGTCACATAATTAGTGACCCCATCAGTTATCAATTACAGGGCATTGTCCTTTAGTTGCTCGCATGGCTTCAAGCCATGTCCCCCGATCGGCTTGACAGATGTGCACCTATCCATAGATCGTAACAATATCAAGGGGGTTCACTAACAGATAACAACTAGCAATGCAGCTTTACATTCATATCATTCACTGTTTTAACTTAAAATGAATTGCAAAGCGGATACCCAACCAATTTATGCAGAGATCTTTTAACAATACAGGAATGCATGTACTGAGCTTTGACTCAAAGTTCAAAATATTTTTCATGTTTTGTTTTAGGTAAATGTCCAGTGAAGCATTGAAGAAAATAAGTTGAGCAAGGGAATCTAGATGGATCAACAGCGACATAGTACATGCATATTTTGAAGCCGTATTTTGAAATCTTCAGTGCACGGAGTTGTAGATTATATGGTGAATTGTTTTACTATGATGTATGAACCTTATGTTGGTTAATAGTTGATTGTATATGGTTTTATCATGTATGAATGTGTATGGTTAAAGCTATGCTTAACTATGTAATTTCTAGTACACATGCTTCAAGCCTTGTCCTTTTGAATGGCGGTAATGCTCCGATCATTGGGTTTATCAGTTGTAATTAAGAGAATTATACTAGTGATTGCAAACAATAAAACAGGCTTAGTTAAGGGGCGTTGCACATTCTAATTACATGGTCCCCTCTAAAAATTATTTTCATAGAAAGTGGGGTACCTTGGAGCAGTTTTTGGGATTAATTGATACCATATGTTTGGTTTGTCAAAGGAATGATATCAAATTTTATCAAACAAATGGTATCAAATTTTTCATTCTTGATTTTTCATGTCAATATAAATTGTTCTTAATGATTTATCTACCCTTGGCACTCGTTGTCCTAAAAAAGAATTAGGCAACACCCAAGATTTACACCTTCCTCTCTGGCGAATAGTTCATCGGTGCCTCCTTTTTCTCCATTGAATGACCACCGCCCTCGCTTCTTCCTCTCTTGTGAAATCGAGCACTTATGGGCAGATCTTGATGCCCTATCTCTTTATCTCTCCTCGTCATCCTCTCAAACAAATTTGAGAATTTTCTTGCAGTCCTCCACCATCTTCTTTTCCCTCTTTGGTGCTATTCACTTCTCCTCTACCTTCATCGACTTTGTTAGCCTAGTTGTCCTCTCCCTCCCTTCTTTCCTATCCCTTTGGCTTGATAAGAGTCCTTGAAATTGACAACCATTTTCAATTCTAGATCAATCTCTCCTCCTTTTTCAGTCAACAACCTTGATTTAGGTTTTCAATCAATTCAAGCAACTCTTGTCCAGTGGGTAGGCAAGCATAGGAGTTTCGCCAAAAAAGTTGTCGGGAAAGTTAACGAAAATTTATCGATAGTTGTAGATGGTGGTGAAATTTAGGAAGGGCAGCGGATGGTCGTGGGCGTTAGAAAGTTAATAATTTTTCTTTTTTAAGTAAAGGTTGAGTATTGAGGGGGTGAGACTTGAATCCCTTGGATAATAGGGGAAATCAAGTCCCCTAGATTTGGGGGAAACTTGATACCCTTGGGTATCAAGTCCTATACCCTTAAAAGTCTAATCAAACAATGGGTATGGGACTTAATATCTAAAACTATTGAGTTTCATTCCTTTTCCTCTGAACAAATAGGCTTTTATTCCTTTCCCCTTCTTTAAAAAAAATTTTAATTTTTTTCCATTCTTTTCGCTTCCCTCATTTCTTACTATTTCTTCTCATTGATACTCATCCTTTTTACTCTCCCTAAAAAACAAATTTCCCCACTCTTTTCATTCCTTTCCATTTCTTTTCAATCCTTCCATTTATGTTTCATTCATTCTCGCATCTTTCCAAAAAAAAAACCATTATTCACATTGATTTTCATTCCTTCCCCCCTTCTCATTCCTTCCCAGTAAAAAGAACAGGGCATTCATAATTTGTTAAAAAATACTTAATGTATTTTAGGTATAGCTATTTACATATAAATTCGCGCAAGTACACTAAAATGCAAATAGACTTCAAAAAGGTTCAAAAGCATGACTTGAAGCAAGGACATTAACATTTCAATGAGATTGACACCATAGAGACTAACGTTAACAGCAAAAAAAGCAAAGAAAGAATGAAAATCGCAAGGGAATGAGAGTACAAAGAGATAGACATAGCAAATTGAATCAAATTAGAACTTGATTAATTTAAAATGTAGCTAAATTAGAAAAATTAAATAGTAATATACTCCCAACAATCATAAACTACACTGACATTAACTATCCCAAAAATTAAAACCTAACTTGAAAACTCAAAAAATAGTTGTGAAGGCCTTTTATGGACCAAAACTACATAAGTGTTACGATCATGTAAAGGTTATATGGTTTGGTTGTGTCGCTTCTTGTAATATCCCGACCCTAACCCATATTTGTTTAAGTCATCTTTATTTTCATGGTTATTTATTTAACCAAATTATGTTTATTAATTCAAATGCACCCAATTTATTTATTTAGCAAATTAAAATTTTGGATCCCACTTTGCACTTCGGGTTTCAATTATCGTAAAATTTCAGGTGAATCGATAGTAGGCCTCGATAATTATAATTTAAGAATTCATTATTATTATTATTATTATTATTATTATTATTATTATTATTATTATTATTATTATTTTATTATTTTTATAACCTCGCCCAAAAAAAAAAAACTTCAAGCTATAAACAATTTCAATCGCGTAAAGTAAATTTTCGAACCAAAACTCATTTAGGTCCGATTTTGGCCCAACAAGCATTACTCCCATTTATTTGATAAATCACCATTACATATGTCTAATTATTATTGGATTAAGCTTACTTTTGCTAGATTAAATCTTAACCAAGTGATTGTGGAGTCATTTCATCCAAGCAAATCTCAAATTTTCAAGACCCTTTCTCTCTCTTCCTCTCCTTCTCTACTGGGCTGCCTTCTTTGGTGGTTACTGCCAGCCACCACATCAGCCACTTGCCACCATTGCTTGGCCACTAGGCAGCCACCCACAGCCACCTCTCATACTCCCACAAATATCCAACACCACTTATACCTCTTTTTCAAGCATCACAGTGAGTAACACCCTAATCCTATGTTGTTGATTTTGCTTGTATCGTAGTTTTAATTCTTGTTCTTGTTGTGTTTGGTGGTTGATCATGTTGTTTTGATAGAAATAAGAGTTACTTTGGATGTTTTAATTGATGGAGAGTAAGTAAAGGTTGGGGTTGATCATGTTCATGCAAGCTTAAGTTAAAACCATGTTTATGGATTGATTTGTATTTGATTTGGTGATCTTTAGCATTATTAATGATTATGATGGAGTTGTTGTATTGTGGATGGTTTTGGAGGAGTTAAGGGTGAATCTAAGTTGGCCAAAAATTAGAGTTTTAATGATTATGCAAGGTCTAGTTTCCTTTAATATCAAGCATGTTATTTGTGTATATTTGATTAAAAAATGAATCTTTAATGTATATGATTTTAAAGTGAAATCGAGTATGATGGTTTTGCATGATGATGGGAGGACCAAGGCTTAGTTGGCCAAAAATTAGAGCTTTAATGATTATGCAAGGTCTAGTTTCCTTTAATATCAAGCATGTTATTTGTGTATATTTGATTAAAAAATGAATCTTTAACGTATATGATTTTAAAGTGAAATCGAGTATGATGGTTTTGCATGATGATGGGAGGACCAAGGCTTAGTTGGCCAAAAATTAGAGTTTTAATGATTATGCAAGGTCTAGTTTCCTTTAATATCAAGCATGTTATTTGTGTATATTTGATTAAAAAATGAATCTTTAATGTATATGATTTTAAAGTGAAATCGAGTATGATGGTTTTGCATGATGATGGGAGGACCAAGGCTTTGCTACATGATTTTAAGGATTGATTTTAGATGAGGGTTTGTGTGAAAAGAGAGGAGAAAGCTAGGACAGTGGGGGATGGGAAATGGCAGAAAATAGGAAAAAAATCTGCCAATAAACTGGTAACGATCAGCCAGCCAAAAATTATTATTTTTGGCGGTTAGATAGATCAGTGTGTTGGTTTTTAAATGCCTTTTGAATTGCCTTAATCCGAGGTCTGTAGAAAGAGTTATAGCAGTTTTACCAGAATTATATAGGTTGGATAAAAACTGGCATACTTATGTTCTAGCCCCATTTTGGGGACCTTATGGTGGGAATCATGCTTGGTGTTCTAAATGAAATTTTTTCGGGACTTCTTAAGTTTTCGATATTGGGGTATTGGGTCTCAATCGGAGATTGAAAGACTAAGTAATGAGTCATTCTTTCTAAGCCCCTACTGTGCCCTTACTTTTTCTTTACTAAAATATTAGCTACGAAAAAAATATTCATAGACTCTATTGGGGTTTTCAGCTCGATTTATGAGAGAAAAAAAGAGAAACTTGTATTTTGGGAGCTTAATTATGAGTTTTGAATCACTTATGGATATTACACAGAAAGTACCAAGTTTGGGGAGTTTAATAGCTTTCATTGGGACTAATAATCTATTTGGGGTGAAAAACTATATTTAATGGACTTGTGAGTGAAATACGAAAAGTGGGGAGAATTTTTGACTCAGAAACCATATTTATCGGACCAAGTTATTGCAGTTTATGTTATTTTGAACCAAGATATATCTCTCATGGCCTTAAACCTTTATTACATACTAAATTCAGAATGTATCAAATGTATTTATCATGCCAATCTGGTGTACTCGCTGTTATCCTGAACTAAGCTATACATTAGCGAGTCTCAAAACCGTATCAGTAACCTATCTCAGAAAAGGCCACAGTCACTCTCTCATTTGTTACCATCAAGGCCTTTTCCTTTGTAATCTCATCTATCTCATTGTGGTCTATTTTACTTTCATTTACTTTATATCGGATTTAATTACTTTTATTAATTCAGTTTTGAAGTTATATTGAAATATGCAAGTTACATATACCATTTAATTACTTAATTTCTATTATGCATACTTTTACTTATTCAATTATGCGAGTAAAGATCATTTACTGACTACACATACCTATAATGACATTTAGGAAACAGAGTCGAGGCCTAGTGATCATTTCCCGTTATGCATAAGTGTTATAAATCAGAACATATTTATCAAGTTAGATGATATTTATAAAACAAATGACATTTATCAAGTCGAATGACATTTTTAAAGATTCAAGGTACGTCTATTGCCTGTATCTTCGGAAAGCAGAACATGTTTACTAAGTTACAACTCTTAATGAGTTTATCAATGAATCAGTTTATATAGTGATTTGCCATTTAACTTGTGACCCCGTATGTTATCATCTATAGGGCATTAGCCCATCATTTACCCATGTGGTTTCAGCCCAAATCTTGATCGGATTGGTAGGTGTACACCTATGGATAGATCATATCATTGCAAGGGGTTCACATGCAAATAATAATGAGCAATTTAGTTGTATATTACTTTCATTTTCAGTCTTATTGTGAACTAAATGAATTACAAGGGCGGGTAACCCATCAACAGTGTTTCTATCCTCATTTTACAATACAAGAATGCATGTACTGAGTTTTAGCTCACATTTGCAAATTGTTTTCATATTTTTCATTTTAGGTGATGAAGTATCACATATTTCTCCATTTAGCAAGCCCTTTTTGGAAATCATCAGATGCTCACAGCGGATTCAGCATAGCATGAATGTTGGGAATCGATCTCAGGATCAAGTTTGGTCTATATTCAATATACTTGTGTAGTGTGGAGTGCGAGTTAGCACATGGTATGATTAAGTTAATTGTATTGAAGTTGAACTATTATGGTCTTTGGTCTTGGAGTGTTTCAGTTTAATAGATATTGTAATTGTGAACATAAGTTGTAAGATTAAATAGTTTCAGTAAGCCTTGTCCTTATCAAGACGGCGGTAGCGCCTTCTATCATTAAGTCTTCCGCTGCAGTTTTTCGTAAATCAGGTCATTAGCATTTTGGGAGCGTTACAGATTTGGTATCAGAGCTAAGGTTTTAAGGGCCATTGTGAGCTATCAAGTATTTATGAGTTAGCTATCAAGGTGTGTATGAGTTATGTTGGACCAGTCAAATAAGCTATTGACTATAAGTTCGTATGTATGGGCATATAAGGAGGAACCATTTCCATTTGGCTGATTCAATCATTTGGTAGTATCCTGAGGTTCGAGCATTAGCAAAGTGGAGTGTGGAACCATTTGGGTGACCTATTAGTGAGGCATACTCTCATTCATCTGGGAGTTGTATTGTATATTTTGTTTTTCTCATTTGTTTAAATTTTTGCAATTGTGCACTCCGGGTGTGTGACCCGTTGAGTTATAAACTCTGGCATGTGGCTGTTGAGCTATTGAAGTGTAATTTTTCATAATAAGTACATGATGGAAGGCTCTAAGCTTGGGTTTTAGCCAGTTTTTAGGTGGAGCTCTGTCCGTTTCACTCTAAAATTTGAGAGTTTCATTGAGGTGTATTGACATACATGATATTGAGTACAGTGATGTTTAAAACCTATTGTGTGAATGCCATTTGTAACTTGGTTTATCTTTGGGTTGAATCAGTATAAGATGGAATTACTGTAAGAAATCATGTGACGGTAATTCAGTAGTTGCGGTGTGCTACTTGGCACTATATGCGTGATATGAGTAAGATTTAGTTGCCATGTATAGAAAAACGCTGCTCTTGTCACTAAGACCTTACACCAGCAATGCTTCTATTGCTTCCAGTCATTAATTTACTTGGGCCCTATTCACCTTGGATTGTTCAGGGGTATTATTCCTTTGCTATTGACACTCACTTGGTCTATAACATCTCTTTATCTAGGGTATTTGTTTAAATGGCTTCAATTGTTATCTAATCCATGCCCATAATAGCTTATCGTTTGCACGAATGCTCTTTGCAAGAATGCTCTTTTATAGTAGTTCCTGCAATTGTCTGCTTGTTTCATCTTTACAATTTTATTTTATCCAATATTGTTTAATCTCCCTATTCCTGATATTTCATTTGATCATAATGATACGTTTGTATAACTTGGTCTGAATTCATAACATAATTACTCTCCTTATTTTTAAATTCAATTCTCACACTTATATTTTACGTCCTCATCAATAAACTTCAGCATTCTCCATTCCATCTTATTGCTGCGCTCAAATTGACTTTATCTGAGCAAAGACACGTTCCCAATGTAACTTGTCCAATCTATTTATATATCTATTGCATTTTACTTATCCAATATATCTATCTGCTTATCGCACATTGCTTTTCCCATCTATCTAGTGCACTTAACCTGACAATTGAGGTTAGAAAGTTACCATCTTGCCATCTTACTTTTGCTAAACCCGAGTGTAATCGAGCCATCTTTCCCTTGGTTGACTATCTATTGGATCCTTTATTATCCATATTTATAAACCATGATCTATTTGGCATTATATTTCAACATTCTGGTCATTTTATTTCAACCACCTCATGATAATCCCCCTTTTATCAATCTTTTCTAATCTCATTGTTTATTTCTTTTTGACTTAATGACTCGCTTGACTACCAACTCCCTCATTTTCATTCCTAGCGATATTCATTTTATTGCCCAATGTGGAATTGAAGCAGACCTTCGATTAGTCAGATGAGGGGAGAACAGGTGATGCCTGGAGAACACTAAATTAAATGAGGACATTTTGATAAGAGCATAATCTTAAGTAATGTCGGCTCTTATTGGAGTGAGCCAGAAGAAGCATTGGGTATAAGAATAGAGTTAATCTAAGAAAGCATTACTAAAGAAATTGAAGAACATGTTAAGATGAGACAAGGCCAACAAAAGAGTCATGGCGACAAAAGTAGGAGACAATCACAGTTTCAGATGGGGCAAAAAGTACTTTGGATAAATCATACCTGCTCAAAAGCCACTTAGAGAAGCCCAAAAAGAGAAGGAAGCCAAATATCCACATTTATTTGTGATATCAGTGCATATTTTCATAAAACTCATAAGTTTTGAGAACGAAACACTTTAAGGGGACAAGACTGTAATATCCTGACCCTAACCCATATTTATTTAAATCATCTTTATTTTCATAGTTATTTATTTAAATAAATCATGTTTATTAATTCAAATGCACCCAATTTATTCATTTAGCAAATTGCAATTTTGGATCCCACTTTGCACTACGGGTTTCAATTGTAACGCCCCAAAAAGTACATGATTCATTACTTGCATTCACTTGCTTAAGTTCACCAATTAGAAATACTAACCCAATGAACGGGGTGTTACTACCATCCAAAAAGGACAAGGCTTCCCTTATATATGAAAATTTAGCCATAAAATCAAAGTTTATCCTCAAACGGCATTCACACCATCACAACCATTCGAACCGTTTAGTTATATACAGAAACGGTTCTAACATCCCAATCATATCAAGGATTGCATCAAAATACATAATTCAGCTCAAATATACAGTTTCAACACCAAAATACATCACAATATGATATGATAGCATCTCAGCACTCATACACCGCCAGTCACATGGACATTCCTGGCTCACTTATCACCTTCAGCTATCCTACCCGCCTGAGGCAGTTCACTGAACACTTTCCTAAAACAAAACATGAAAACATTTCGAACTGTGAGCCAAAGCTCAGTACATGCATTCCTGTAATGTTAAAGATTCACAGAAAATTTATTTGGGCCTGCTTTGCAATTCATTTTGATTTTAAAACAGGGAATGAGACGCATATAAAACTGAATTGTCAATTATTATCTGTTAGTGCACCCCTTAGCAACTGTTACGATCGATGAATAGATGTACACCTGCCAAGCCGACCAGGCGACTTGGCCTGAAACCGCGCGGGTAACTGGATGACAATGCCCTATAACTGATAACTGATGGGGTCACTAATTATGTGATAAAGCACTGATTAAATTGATTCATTGATGTACTTACCAAAACATTACAATTTCGATAAATACGTGCTGATTTCTAAAAATACAGATAATGAATGTACCTAGAAGTTTTAAATACAAGTTCACGGAATAATAAGATGCACAAAAGTGGAGAGAATGAAAGCTTAGGCCTTGATTCTGTTCAAAAGATCATTATAGGTACATGAGGTCAGAAACGAGCTTGTTCTTATAATTGATGCCTTTAAATAGAACTAGCTTATGAAGAATCTATACAAACCAGTTAATAGATTAAACTAAAATGATGAAACTATATAAACCATAGAAATGTGATTTAAGGCACGGTAGCAAGTTCAGAGCAAAAGGACTTATAAAGAGGGTGCGAAAAGAATAATTCACAACTTATACTCCCGACCTCGAAATGAGACCTAAGATCATAATATGAAAAGCTTAGGAAGTCCTCTAAAACTTGCATTAAGGACACATAACATGATTCCCACGATGGGGTTCCTAAAATGGGGCTAGAATACCAACATGTCAGTTTTGAGTCCATCCTGCACAGGTTCAGTAAAATGACCATAACGTTTTCCACAGTTCTTGGATTAATGCTATTCAAGAGCTATTTTAAAGCTAACACACTGACCTATCTACCCACCAAAAATCATAATTTTAGGTTGGGCCGATCATTACCAGTTTCATCTCAAAAGTTGTCCTATTTTTCTAGAAATTCCAACCTCACTGTTTGAGTTTGTTCCCTCACTTTTCACACAAATCCTCAACTTAAACCATTCCTTAAAAGCATGTAAACACACTTTGGTCTATCCCAACATCATACAAAAACACCACACTCAATTGCACTTCATATTCATATCCAATAAAGCTCATTTTCTAGTCACATATACACATACTTCAAGTTTAATACTAGTTTGGTCCAAACCATGCATTCTTGGATAAACCCTAACTTAAGGTCAACTTGAACTCACTTCCATCATTTTAAAACACCATAAACATCCTAATAAACTTCAATAGATTAAAAGATGATCAAAAACAAGGATAAAACAATCAACACCCAACATTTTAACATGGACCTTGCATGGTTAAGACATAACCCTAACCGTAGCATAATCCAACTTCAATCAAAATAACATGATCCACATTAAAACAACCAAAACAAGAAGTAAAAACCAAAAATCCAAAGAGCAAGATTGAAGTCACTTACTTTAAGCTTAAACAAGTGGAGATGGAGATGATATTTGGTGATTTTGAGCGTGGATGATGATAGCCGGTGGAGGGAGGTGGTTAGAGGTTGCAACCCTTGCCGGAGGCTGGCCGAAAAGTGGCCAAAAAACACCACAAAAGGGCTGGGCTGCTGCTATTTTGGGTTAGCCGTGGGGTAGAGAGGAGGAGGTGAGAAGAAGAGGGAGAAAATGACTTGAATTTACTTGGTGCAAAAAAAAGCTTATGTAAAATAAATATTTGGCTGAAAATTTCCCTTCAAAAGCTACTTTTTACTAAGTATAAATGATGCTTAATTAAGGGTAATTAGTTAAACAAATAGGGTCAAGTCTTGGTGGACCGAAATTGGCCTTAAACGAGCTCGGGTTTAAAAACTAGCTCAAATCGAGTGCGCTTAAAAAAGTTTTTTTTTTGTGGTGTCATGAAAAATAATTGAACCGCTTAATTCATAAAAATCAAGGCCTAATATCGATCTCTAGAATTTGACAAGAACAAAAACTCGAATTGCAAGGTGAGGGCCCATTTAAATTTTCCTAATTAAAATAACAAAAAGCGATGATTTAAATGCGATGAAATTAATCACATGGATTAATGAAATGAATAAACATGATTCAGGGTCGGACTATTACAGCCTTCCCCCCTTAAAAAGTTTTGTCGTTGAAACTGATGAACTTAACCATCACATGCAGGATTACCTCGAATAAATGTGGGTATTTGGTTTTTATTGCCTCTTCGGTCTCCCAAGTGGCTTCTTGAGAGGTGTGGTTCGTCCAGAGTACTTTGACCAATGGTATCTGCTTGTTGCACAGCTGCTTGATCCTGCAATCTAGTATTTGGATAGGATGCTCCTCATAGACTAGATCTTCAGTGATTTTAATAGGTTCAGATACAATGGTATGGTCTGGATCTAGAATATATTTCCTAAGCTGAGAGATATGAAACACATTATGCACGTGCTCAAGTTCTACAGGCAGATCTAGGCGATAAGCGACGAGATTCAACTTTTCAATGATTTTATAAGGTCCAACATACCTTGGACTCAATTTGCCCCGTACTCCGAACCTCTTGACACCTCTGGTTGGTGAAACTTTCAGAAAAACTTTATCGCCTACTTGAAACTCCAGCGGCCTTCTTCTTTTGTCCGCATAACTTTTTTGTCGACTTTGGGCAACCCTGATATGTTCCCGAATCTTTCTTATTGTTTTAGTGGTCTCCTGAATCATTTCAGGACCTATAATCAATGCCTCGTCGAAATCACTCCAGCACAACGGGGTTCTACATTTTCTCCCATATAAAGCCTCAAATGGGGCCATTTTGATGGTGGATTGATAGCTGTTGTTATAAGAGAACTCCCCCAAAGGTAAATCATCTTCCCACTTCCCTTGGAACTCCAATACACAAGCTCTCAGCATGTCCTCCAAAATTTGATTCATTCTTTTAATTTGTCCATCTGTTTCTAGGTGATAGGAGCTGCTGAAGTTTAGTTTGGTCCCAAAGGCCTTTTGAAGTGGTTGCCAGAAACGTGCTTGGAATCTTTAATCCCTATCTAAGACTATGGCTAAAGGGATCCCGTACAGACGGACTATCTTCTTAACATACAATTGGGCTAGTCTTTCAACTCCCCAAGTATCCTTAATTGGCAGGAAATGAGCCGACTTCGTGAGTCGATCAACTATGACCCAGATAGCATTCTTTTTCGAGGCAGAAAGGGGTAAACCCATAACAAAGTCCATTGAGATCGAATCCCACTTCCATGTGGGAATTTCTAAGGGTCGTAGTTTACCCACAGGACGCTGATGCTCTACTTTAACTTTCTGGCAGGTTAGGCACTTGTCCACATATTCTGCAACGTCTTTCTTCATATTATTCCACCAGAAGTATTGTCTCAGATCTCTGTACATCTTGGTGCCTCCTGGATGCACCGAATAATGAGTATTGTGAGCCTCTTCCAAGATATGCTTCCTAAATCCTTCATTTTTAGGCACACATAGGCGATTCTGGAACCGCAGGGTCCCATCCTCGTGCATTACAAATCCCGGAGACTTCCTTTTTTCTAAATTTTGCTTTATTCTTTGGAGTTCGGGATCACTTTTCTAGTTTAGTCGAATTTCTTCCACTAGGGAAGGTTGTACGGTAAGTGCTGATAATTGAGCATTTGTTTGCCCGTGGGACACTAATTGAATCCCGAAGTCCTCAAGTTCTCTCAAGAGGTTCAATTGAGTAATCACCACAGTGTTTGAGCTATGTTGCGCCTTCCTACTCAGGGCATCCGCCACCACATTTGCTTTACCGGGATGATATTGAATTTGCAAATCATAGTCTTTAAGCAAGTCAAGCTAATGCCGTTGCCTCAAATAGAGCTCCTTCTGGGTGAAGGTATACTTTAAACTTTGATGATCAGTATAGATCTTGCATGGTACCCCATATAAATAATGCCTCCAAATTTTCAATGCAAAGACCACGACTGCTAACTTCAGGTCATGGGTAGGGTAGTTTTTCTCATACGGCTTGAGTTGTCGAGAGGCATAAGCTACTACTTTGTCCTCCTGCATCAGTACACACCCTAGACCGTTCTTCGAAGCGTCACTATAAATAGTATACTTCTTTCCTTCCATTGGTAACGTTAGGATTAGGGCAATGGTTAGTCGCTGCCTTAGCTCTTGGAAAGCTTTCTCACATCTTTCAGTCCACTCGATTTGGTTCGCTTTCTTCAGTAGATTGGTCAGTGGTGAAGCTATTTTCAAAAAGTCCTTGACGAACCTTCGGTAGTAACCTGCTAAACCCGGAAAGCTTCTAATCTCAGTGACATTGGTAGGCCTTGGCCATTCTGTGATTGCTTTCACCTTCTGGGGGTCAACTTTAATTCCTTATTTTGTAACCACAAGTCCCAAAAATACCACTTCTTCCAACCAAAATTCACATTTCTTTAATTTGCCATAGAGTTTATGCTCCCTCAAAGCTTGCAATACTGTCCGCAATTGATCAGCATGTTCCTCCTTGTCCTTAGAATAGATAAGGATGTCATCTATGAACACCACTATGAACTTGTCTAAATAGGGCCTGAAAACCCTGTTCATAAGGTCCATGAAGGCTGCAGGAGCATTAGTGAGACCAAAAGGCATCACTGTGAACTTATAGTGACCATACTTGGTCCTAAACGCTATCTTAGGAGTGTCATCAGGTTTAATCCTAAGTTGATGGTACCCTGACCTCAAATCAATCTTAGAGAACACTCCTGCTCCTTGTAGTTGATCAAACAAGTCATCTATTCACGGCAGAGCGTATTTGTTTTTGATGGTAATCTTGTTCAACTCCCTGTAATCAATACATAGCTTTAAGGTTCCATCCTTCTTCTTGACAAACAACACCGGGGCACCCTATGGTGACACACTTGGCCTAATAAAGCCCTTCTGTAACAGCTCATCTAGCTGAATCTTTAATTCTCTAAGCTCAGTTGCGGCCATACGATATGGGGCTTTAGTAATAGGTTGGGCTCCAGGAATTAATTCGATTCCAAAATCAATTTTCCTTTGCGAGGGTAGTCCTGGTAACTCCTTAGGGAAAACATCTTCAAATTCACAAACTACAGATGTATTTTCTGCTTCCTCTTCTTTTGTTTGGGTGTCAATAGCATAACACCAATATCCAATACACCTTGACATAATAACTTACTTGCTTTCATAGCGAAAATCAAAGAACAAGATTTTTCCTCTCTTTGCCCATAGAAGAATACTTCTCCCCCTTTTTCATCTTTCAAAATCACCTTAAGCTCCTCACAATCAATCTTAGCTCCATAGGTGTGCAACCAATTCATTCCCAAAATGATGTCAAAATCAGATAAATCAAATTGAATCAAATCCACAGGGAAGTTGGTTTCACTAATAGTGATAGGGACAAGTTCATAAGAGAGGGGGCACTCAATCACAGAATCGTTGGGTAGCTTAATTCTATAATTGGTTTCTATCCTCCTGTTCTCAAGGCTCAATTATATAGCAGATCAGGTAGATATAAATGAATGAGTGGCCCGAATCAAATAATACACAAAATGGCTTTGAATTTAAAAAGAGAGTTCCAGTGACTACCGTACCTGAGGTAGCAGCTTCCTTTTTGTTCATCACAAATGCCCTTCCTGCAACTGCAGGCCTTAAAGGTGGGGGTCCCTGGCGGAGCGGAGCCAAGGGTTTTACTGCGCTCTTGTCTGCAGCTTTTAGTCGTCGGGGGCATGCAGTGATGAGGTGTTCAGGACTTCCACACCACATGCATTTGTTGGTGCCAACTCGGCATTCAGGGGTGGTGTGATTTATTCTTCCACACTTCGCACAGGGTGCTGTCGAGCTTACAGGTCGGCTCTTGGGGAAAACAAGAGTAGGTTTCTTCTGGTTCTGGTTCACACTCTCACTCGGAGTCCCTCGCTCAAACCCCTTTCTCTTATGGTTGATTGGATTCAGTGCTCTCAACTCCGTCTTCACTCGTTCCACTTCAGCCGCTCGCTCATATAGTTCTTGGTAAGTCAAAATTGGTTATCCAGCTAACTAATTCCGAATATAGAAGGCTAGACCCTCTTCAAACCTCCTCATTTTCAACCTTTCAGATGAAACAAACTCAGGAACAAACCTAGATAATTCGGTGAACTTACTGGCGTATTGCATTACAGTCATGGTGACACTCATCTTCAGCTTCATAAACTCTTTCTCCTTTTGCCTTTGGACCACAACTGGGTAAAATTTTGCCCTTAACTCACTCAGGAATTTGTTCCAGGCAAATTCAGGCCCTACGAGCTTATCCTTAACAATATTACACCAAATGTCAGCTTCACCCGCTAAATAATATGTCCTAATGTTTACTTTTTTTCCTTCTGGCACCTCTACCATTGTAAAGATTTTCTCCATTCCTCTTATCCATTCCTTTAGTACTAATGGATTATAAGATCTATCATAAACTTTCGGGTTGCGTCGTGCCACCCTATCCGCTAATTTATCCTCTTTAGGAGGGGCTTCAGTAGGTACCTGGGGAATCCGCTTCATCAATTCAGCTATTAAGGCTGGCCAGTAGTTCGAGTCCCCACTATTGTGAGCTAACTCAGAAAGAATCGGTGGCATTTGGCTAAAATTTGTTGGCACATGATGGGAGGCTTGATAAGCTAATTCCTGACCATGATCCGAGATTTCCTCTACATGAACCTCTTTATTATTGTGCACTGATTCAGACATTCTGATTATACATGAAACGAAACAATTCAATCACTAGAATACTCAAACAATCACTGGAATACTCAAACATATAAGATAAGCATGACCAACAAACACATTTAATATAACCCAAAGATTATTGAACAACCCAAAGCTCATCATTTCATAACTGCTTTTTTTTTTATACATAACTGCCTATTTATATACATGTTCAGCAAAACATACTACATCTAACTGACTCGGTAGAGTCAGTTTTAACTAGCCCCTAATGCAACCCCAAATACTAACTAGCCCCAAGATACTAGGCCCGTCATATAACCAAAAAGAGATATGGACCATGTCATAACGGTTGGAAAGGATCTAACTGACTATATACAATGTCACATCCTACACAAACTATATCCATCCCAACCGACCATACTATAAACAAACAGGGCTCAAAAGAAAACTACTATCACTAATCCCTAGACCCACCTAACGATCCCTAGATGGATCGTAATCCGGGTCAGACTCATCATTAGGTTCTTCGCCTGAATCGAAGCTGCTAGTAGATGCCTCTAACACGGTATCACCAATCTCCTGCTGAACCTGTTGCTCCTGCTCATCCTGTAACTCCACTATCAACTCATCAGCCTCCTGTTCCCATTGCTGCTCTACCCCCACCTCGTCAATGTCTTGATTCTCCTCTCCCTGGTGGCCCTCATCTCCAGAACTAATCACCACTACGTCTGGGGTGTCGGGGAGGTCTATCACCATGTAAGCCTCCCCAGGGCTATCAAGCATCAGTGGGGTACCTGGTGTGGGCGGGGAGGGTAGCCCCTGTGCTAGTGCTGGGGCTGCAGGTGGGGGAGGCTCTTGATGTAGTGAAAAGACATATTGTAGCGTCTCCATGGTGATCCCTCTCTGATCAAACTCTTCCCTTAATAACAACTTCGTAGCAAAAGTAATCCATGCCCCCTGGGCCTGAAACCTAGGCCCGTCCAAGCCTGGGTTCCCTATTATCATAAAGTCATGATAACGAAGCCTAAACTCCACCCACGAATCAACCTGGGGTAAGGACCCAAGCAATCTCTGTGCACGGACCATAATACTGCGGAACTCAGAGTAAGGGTCCTGTGCATGTGCCCCTATACTAGTATGTAGCAATGCAATGTGAGCAATCATAGATCCACCCGGCAACATATTAAGGGTCCATCTAACAAAGAAAACACATATATGAGAGGCATACGTATCCATAAATAAGGAACATGCAAATGGAAGCAACTTGCATTCTAATATCGTTGCTACATTCCTAATATCACTTTAGCAGTATACAATAGCCCCTCCCACGACAACCATTCTCACCCTATAATTTCTAACTCTACCTTTCTTAAAGAAAATCTCAACCTGTCTCTGATACCAAATCTGCAACGCCCCAAAAAGTACATGATTCATTACTTGCATTCACTTGCTTAAGTTCACTAATTAGAAATACTAACCCAATGAATGAGGCGTTACCGCCATCCAAAGAGGAGAAGGCTTCCCTTATATATGAAAATTTAGCCATAAAATCAAAGTTTATCCTCAAACGGCATTCACACTATCACAACCGTTCAAACCATTTAGTTATATACAAAAACGGTTCTAACATCCCAATCATATCAAAGATTGCACCAAAATACATAATTCAGTTCAAATATACAGTTTTAACACCAAAATACATCATAATATGATATGATAGCATCTCAGCACTCATACACTGCCAGTCACATAGACAGTCCTGGCTCACTTATTACCTTCAGCCGTCCTGCCCGCCTGAGGGCGGTTCACTGAACACTTTCCTAAAACAAAACATGAAAACATTTCGAACTGTAAGCCAAAGCTCAGTACATGCATTCCTGTGATGTTACAAATTCACTGAAAATTTATTTGGGCCAGCTTTGCAATTCATTTTGATTTTAAAACAGGGAATGAGACGCATATAAAACTGAATTGCCAATTATTATCTGTTAGTGCACCCCTTAGTAACTGTTACGATCTGTGAATAGGTGTACACCTGCCAAGCCGACCGGGCGACTTGGCCTGAAGGCGCGCGGGTAACTGGATGACAATCCCCTGTAACTGATAACTGATGGGGTCACTAATTATGTGATAAAACACTGATTAGATTGATTCATTGATGTACTTACCAAAACATTACGATTTCAATAAATACGTACTGATTTCTAAAGATACAGGTAATGAATGTACCTGGAAGTTTTAAATACAAGTTTGCGGAATAATAAGATGCACAAAAGTGGAGAGAATAAAAGCTTAAGCCTTGATTCTGTTCAAAAGATCATTATAGGTCCATGAGGTCAGAAACGAGTTTGTTCTTATAATTGATGCCTTTAAATAGAACTGGCTTATGAAGAATCTGTACAAACTAGTTAATAGATTAAACTAAAATGATGAAACTATATAAACTATAGAAATCTGATTTAAGGCACGGTAGCAAGTTCAGAGCAAAAGGGTTTATAAAGAGGGTGCGAAAAGAATAATTCACAACTTATACTCCCGGCCTCGAAATGAGACCTAAGACCATAATATGAAAAGCTTAGGAAGTCCTCTAAAACTTGCATTAAAGACACATAACATGATTCCCACGATGGGGTTCCTAAAATGGGGCTAGAACACCAACATGTCAGTTTTGAATCCATCCTGCACAGGTTCAGTAAAATGACCATAACGTTTCCCACAGTCCTTGGATTAATGCAATTCAAGAGTCATTTTAAAGCTAACACACTGACCTATCTACCCACTAAAAATATAATTTTAGGCTGGGCCGATCATTACCAGTTTCATCTCAAAAGTTGTCATGTTTTTCTAGAAATTCCAGCCTTACTGTTTGAGTTTATTCCCTCACTTTTCACACAAATCCTCAACTTAAACCATTCCTTACAAGTATGTAAACACACTTTGGTCCATCCCAACATCATACAAAAACACCACACTCAATTGCACTTCATATTCATATCCAATAAAGCTCATTTTCTAGTCACATATGCACATACTTCAAGTTTAATACTAGTTTGGTCCAAACCATGCATTCTTGGATAAACCCTAACTTAAGGTCAACTTGAACTCACTCCCATCATTTAAAAACACCATAACCATCCTAATAAACTTCAATAGATTAAAAGATGATCAAAAACAAGGATAAAACAATCAACACCCAACATTTTAACATGGACCTTGCATGGTTAAGAAGTAACCCTAACCGTAGCATAATCCAACTTCAACTCCACCATGATCCATCAGCAAGATAACTCTTAATTCAACCAAAACAACATGATCCACCATTAAAACAACCAAAACAAGAAGCAAAAACCAAAAATCCAAAGAGCAAGATTGAAGTCACTTACTTTAAGCTTGAAACAAGTGGAGATGGAGATGATATTTGGTGATTTTGAGGGTGGAAGATGATAGTCGGTGGAGGGAGATGGTTAGAGGTTGCAACCCTTGCCGGAGGCTGGCCGGAAAGTGGTCGAAAAACACCACAAAAGGGCTGGGCTGCTGCTGTTCTGGGTTAGCCGTGGGGTAGAGAGAAGGAGGAGAGAAGAAGAGAGAGAAAATGACTTGAATTTACTTGGTGCAAAAAAAAAGCTTATGTAAAATAAATACTTGGCTGAAAATTTCCCTTCAAAAGCTACTTTTTACTAAGTATAAATGAGGCCTAATTAAGGGTAATTAGCTAAACAGATAGGGTCAAGTCTTGGTGGACAGAAATTGACCTTAAACGGGCTCGGGTTCAAAAACTAGCTCAAATCAAGTGCGCTTGAAAAAGTTTTTTTTTTTTTGGGGTGGTGTCATGAAAAATAATTGAACCGCTTAATTCATAAATATCAAGGCCTAATATCGATCTCCGGAATTTGACAAGAATAAAAACCCGAATTGCAAGGTGAGGGCCCATTTAAATTTTCCCATTTGAAATAACAAAAAGCGATGATTTAAATGCGATAAAATTAATCACATGGATTAATGAAATGAATAAACATCATTTAGGGTCAAACTATTACATCAATTATCGTAAAATTTCAGGTGAATCGATAGTAGGCCTCGATAATTATAATTTAAGAATTCATTATTATTATTATTATTATTATTATTATTATTATCATTATTATTATTATTATTATTATTATTGTTGTTGTTATTATTATTATTATTATTATTATTATTATTATTATTATTACCTCGCAAAAAAAAAATTCGAGCTATGAATAGTTTTAATCACGTATAGTAAATTTTCGGACCAAAACTCATTTAGGCCCCATTTCGGCCCAACAGGCATTACTCTCATTTATTTGGTGAATCACCATTACATATGTCTAATTATTATTGGATTAAGCTTACTTTTGCTAGATTGAATCTTAACCAAGTGATTTTGGAGTCATTTCATCCAAGTAAATCTCAAATTATCAAGACCCTTTCTCTCTCTTCCTCTCCCTCTCTACTGGGCTGCCTTCTCTAGTGGTTGTTGCCGGCCACCACATCAACCACTTACCACCATCCCTTGGCCACCAGGAAGCCACCCATAGCCACCCTAGCCACCCCTCATACTCCCACAAACATCCAACACCACTTATACCTCTTTTTCAAGCATCAAAGTGAGTAACACCCTAACCCTATCTTATTGATTTTGCTTGTATCTTGGTTTTAATTCTTGTTTTTGTTGTGCTTGGTGATTGATCATGTTGTTTTGATAGAAACAAGAGTTACTTTGGATGTTTTAATTGAAGGATAGTAAGTAAAGGTTGAGGTTGATCATGTTCATGCAAGCTTAAATTAAAACCATGTTTATGGATTAATTTACATTTGGTTTGGTGATCTTTAGCATTATTAATGATTATGATGGAGTTGTTGTAGTTTTGGATGGTATTGGAGGAGTTAAGGGTGAATTTAAGTTGGCCAAAAATTAGAGTTTTAATGATTATGCAAGGTTTAGTTTCCTTTGATATCAAGCATGTTGTTTGTGTATATTTAATTAAAAAATGAATCTTGGATGTGTATGATTTTGAAGTGACATCAAGTACAATAGTTTTTCATGATGATGGGAGGACCAAGGCTTTGTTACATGATTTTAGGGATTGATTTTAGATGAGGGTTTGTGTGAAAAGAGAGGAGAAAGCTAGGATAGTGGGGGATGAAAAATGGCAGAAAACATGGAAAACTTTACCAATAAACTGGTAATGATGGGCCCAGCCAAAAATTGTTATTTTTGGTTAATAGATAGATCTATGTGTTAGCTTTTAAATAATTTTTGAATCGTCTTAATCCGAGGTATGCTGAAAAAGTTATGGCCATTTTACCAGGACTATGTAGGTTGGACAAAAACTAGCATACCTATATTCTAGCCCCATTTTGGGAACCCTATGGTGGGAATCATGCTTGGTGTTTCAAATGAAAGTTTTTTGGGACTTCTTAAGTTTTTGATATTGGGGTATTGGGTCTCAATTGGAGATCAAAAGATTAGGTTATGAGTCATTCTTTCTAAGGCCCTATTATGCTCTTACTTTTTCTTTACTAAAATATTAGCTACGAAATAAATATTCATGGATTCTATTGGGGTTTTCAGCTTGATTTATGAGAGAAAAGAAGAGAAACATGCATTTTAGGAGCTTAATTATGAGTTTTGAATCACTTATGGATATTACAAAGAAAGTACCAAGTTTGGGGAGTTCAATAGCTTTCATTGGGATCAATAATATATTTGGGGTGAAAACTGGATTTAATGGACTTGTGAATGAAATATGGGAAGTAGGGAGAGTTTTTGACTTGGAAACCATATTTGTCAGACCAAGTTATTGTAGTTTATGTTATTTTGAACCAAGATATATCTCTCTTGGCCTCAAACCTTTATTACTTACTCAATTCAGAATGCATCAAATGTATTTATCAGGCCAATCTAGTGTACCCGCTGTTATCTTGAACTAAGCTATATATTAGTGAGTCTTAAACTCGTATCAGCAACCTATCTCAGAAGGCTACAACCACTCTCTCATTTATCACCATCAAGACCTTTTCCTTTGTAATCTCATCTATCTCATCGTGGTCTATTTTACTTTCATTTACTTTATATCGGATTTAGTTACTTTTATTAATTCAGTTTTGAAGTTATATTGAAATACCCAAGTTATGTATACCATTTAATTACTCAATTTCTATTACACATACTTTTACTTACTCAATTATGTGAGTAAGGATCATTTACTAACTACACATACCTACAATGACATTTACGAAACAAAGTCGAGACCTAATTGTCATTTTCTGATATGCATAAGTGTTGTCAAGTCACATGACATTTATCAAGTCACATGACATTTATCAAGTCAGATTATATTTTTAAAGACTCAAGGTACGTCCATTGCCTGTATTTTCAGAAAGCAGAACATGTTTACCAAGTTACAACTCTTAATGAGTTTATCAATAAATCAGTTTATATAGTGATTTGCCATTTAACTTATAACTCTATCAATTATCATCTATAGGGCATCAGCCCATCATTTACCCACGCAGCTTCATGCAAAGTCTTGATCGTATTGGCAGGTGTACACCTATATATGAATCATATCATTGCAAGGGGTTCACATCCAAATAACAATGAGCAATTCAGTTTTATATTACTTTCATTTTCATTGTTATTGCGAACTAAATGAATTGCAAAGGCGGGTACCCATCAACAGTGTTTCTACGGTCATTTTACTATATAGGAATGCATGTACTGAGTTTTAGTTCACATTTTTGAATTGTTTTCATGTTTTCCATTTAGGTGATGAAGTATCACATGTTTCTTCATTTAGCAAGCCCTTTTGGAAGTCATCAGATGTTCACAGTGGATTCAGCATAGCATGAATGTTGGGAATCGACCTCAGGGTCAAGTTGGGTCTATATTCAATATACTTGTGTAGTGTGGAGTGTAAGTTAGCACATGGTATGATTAAGTTGATTTTATTGAAGTTGAACTATTATGGTCTTTAATCTTGGAGTGTTTTAATTTAATACATATTGTGATTGTGAACATGAGTTGCAAGATTAAATGGTTTCAGTGAGCCTTGTCCTTATGAGGAAGGCGGTAGCGCCTTCTATCATTAAATCTTCCACTCCAGTTTTCCGTAAATCATATCATTAGCATTTTGGGGGCATTACACTTCTCAAGATAGATTCCTACTGCTGTAGGAATCAACGCTTCTGAGAAGAATAGAGGAAGAACTATGTAGAGACCACAACATAACCATTCTTGCTTTGGGACTAAAGGATGTGTTTCTATGAGAATAATAGTAGGAAATAGACAAAGAAAATAGGTTTTTCTCAGTGACATGGTATGGTCGTCTCTGTTTGACTTGGTCATGTCACCTAGACAAGAGCTCATGCCATGCAAGTGTTGAAGGGCATCAGTGACAATGTATTAGGAGGCCATTAGACGTAGGGGAATACTGGCGGAATGTTCCATGCCATGCGACCAAGTTAATTCTTGAAAAATAGAGGCTTTTTTTGACCTTATGTAGCTTTTTTCACCCTTTTTTCCTTTTTTTTGGTTCTTCTTATGGATGCGTGAGCTTAAGCAAAACTCAAGCAAGTGAACTTTGCAATCTAGTTAGAGCTTAATCTTGGTTGCATCAATGAAGTCTCTTCAGGAGTAGAGGATATAAATGGGATAAAGGCAACGCCACCACCCAAACAAAACAAGGATTCTCCACTCTAAAATCTAAAGGGCAAGCCATCAAGTTCATCTTAAAGGAAATCACTAGTGATCAAATAGATTGTTTAAATGGGATTTAAGGAGTTGTGCTTGAAAACACAAAACTGAGCTTTCATTCATGGATATTCTAGTTACAACAAGTAGCCATCGAGGCTTATATACATGTCCCATAAGTAACTGAGCAAGTAGGCAAGTTCCTTAACGATTAGGAAACCTTAAACAAGCTTAGCTAAACTAAAATAGAAAACAAGCTTAATTTAAGCTAATTGCATAGTGTGAGTCTAATAAATACATGTTGTTTAGACTAAACTCAAGCTTGAACATGCGTAATTAACTCTAAGTAAGCAATTTGCACATTGGAGAGAGAGAAAAATGGCTGTAAACATGGCCTCACTTTTTTGTTCCTTTTTTTCTTTTCGTTCGTTTTTTCCTTTCTTTAAAACTTTGGGACCTAAGTCACTAAGTGGTGAAAATTGGGAATAATTAATATTAGTATTTTAGATGGCAAGAATTTTAATTAATCATAGGTGCACAGTCTTAGTTGTAGCACTTGAGGCTGATCCCCATAGCAATGTGATGAGTTTAGGTAACTTAAGATTGATCTAGCTGATATTGAACTATGCTAAAAACAATAAACAACTAAACACATGCTCTTCATAGCTAATCAAACACTAATCCTATTCCAAACATGCTTAATTGACACTAATCATGACAAACATACAATTAACAAATGGAAAACATGAATCTAACCATCAAATTTAACAACTGGACAAGAAGCATTTAACTAACGAAGCATCGGAGTAACTAGAAAGCATTAAATTGATTATAGGGAAAAGAGAGAGAAAGGGAATTTCCTCAAAGTTTAAAATCCAAAACTAAACTTGGACCACTAAATTTGGAGCATAGGCGAGGGATTTGACTTTGATGTCCACTTATTTTCCTTAGTCTAGCAAAGATAACTCCTAAAATAATTCATAATTAATAAAAAACATTAACTTTAAAATGTGTTTTCAAAGCCTAATTTAAAATGGAAGAATGAAGCTAGAAATTACATATTTAACATGAAAAGAGGGAGATTTAGAGTAGAGAAAGAGAGAAAAGCATGATCAAAAAACAAAGCGCTAACTTTAAACATTATCAAACCAAAGAAAGCAATTTTAAGCAAGAAACTAGCAAAACAAGAACATAGCATAAATGAAAAGAAAGGATATGTGAGAAATTAAAGAAAGAATTAACATAATAAAACATGTAGCGATTCCTTCACCTGATGTAACTTTATATTTAAGGCACATTTGTTATAGATATGGATTAATTAATTATACATGCTTAAGTTGCTTTAATTTCAATCATATGCTTAAACATTCACATACAGCTAGCATGACAAGTTCCTTAAGTAACTGATGGTCTAAAAGATTCAACACTAGAGTTCAACCTCCTTGAAAACTACATTGTCAATGTCCTTGACAAGCATGTTAGAAGTTGACCCATGTCAAAGTCACAAGATTTCAACTTCCTAGAAATTACTTGAATTGCATTTCATGTTACTCTAATAAGATCCTCAAAATATGGAAAATGTGTATTTGTTTGTTAATGATAAATTTGATTAACATATGCATTTCTTAGAAAACCTAGCATAGCCAAATCATATTCAATCAAAAACGTTCATCTTCACCTAAAATTTAGCTATGTTATTTGCTCTCAAAATATACTGAATTGCCTAATATACTTAATTGAGTTAATTAAATTATTTCAAATTTAATTAGTTAAATATCTTGGTAAGCTTTATATGTTTGTCTCTTAAGCAAGATTAGTCTTATAGCTTTCGCTATGATATAGCTGGTAACATTGCCGAGAAAAGCAAATTCAAAAGTATTGTAGAGCATCTAAAGAAAAAGCTTATCTGCCTTATCAAAAGAAGAAATCAACAGTTGTAACATTAAATGAAAGCTGAGAACTTGCCTCCAAAAGTTAGACGAATAACGGTCAATTCCCTTGGTCCAACTACTAGCTGTTAGAAAAAAAGCTACAATGGAATATTCTGGAGCATCTAATGGTACATTCTTCGTCATTGTCCAATGGTCTAACACATAATGCTTATAAATAAAGGACCTTGAGAAAGTGTTGCAATTTATGGGCGCTGATCCCGCTCTCTAATGGAGGTAATTGTTCTTTCAGGTGAGTAGATTCACCACCATATTTTAAGGAAAATATGAAAACATTTTGGAAACAATTTTAGAAAACAATTCCCATGATCTCAGATGGGGATTGAGTTAATTCGAAGACAACCAGCCGAGAGTTGGTGTAAACATAAATTTTGAACCTAAAATAAAGTAGACAAGAAATTGAGTAACAAATTGAATTTTTATTTTAATATTGGATATATGGGTGCAATCTTTGTATTGAGTACACTTAAAGTAATCCTCTGCTTTGTTCTTCATGGATGAATTTGAGTAAATTTGATCTTAAGAGAGAGCCTAAGAGGCTTAGTGGATGAATTTGAGTAAATTTGATCTTGAGAGACAGCCTAAGAAGCTTAATCTCAATCACAAAAAATATTTGGTCCTCGGGAGTAGATGACACATGCTTTATGTGCTTGTTGTGTTCTTTTAGAGAGAGTATGCTTGAACTCTGGTAAATTCTTAGAATTCCAACCCCTTAAATGAGGAGGATAGCTTCCTTTTTAGAGAGAAGTTGGAGTTAGGGTTCTCCTCCTAACTATCTCTATTTAAAAAATAACCATTTATTTTTTACCTTATTTGTGACACGTGGCGCCTTTTAATTGGTCTCAATAATTTTATATTAAATATTTAATTTAATGAACCGCCATGATTAATTTAACACATAGTGGACTATAATTGGGAAAAATAAAAATATTTGATTTTTCATGTGGCGGGGTTTGACTGGCAAGGAAATTTTACCTCCTACAAATGCCCCATTTGAGAGTCTATTGTGTATAGGATCATTGAGTACTTGAAGTAATTGAGTCTTGAATGCTTGATGCATATAGATGATCGGAGCTTGACAAGTTTTTTTTTGGGTTGTTGTCTCTTGTGTGAAGATAGGCCATCTAGCTTGGCGAGTTCCCCAGGTCGCATGTTTGGATTTGTTTAGGTGCAATTCTTAAGTCCTGAAAAAGAAATTCTCCTCTTCACTTTTTTTTTTTTTGAGCTTGGGGTGGTCATGTAGACTTGATTTATTTTTATTATTTTTTTTGAGTTTGATATTTTATGGACCAGACTTGATTAGTTTGAATGCAGTCTAACGGGCAGAGTTTAAACTGTTACATAGGTGATCATGCCGTTGGATTCAACCTTGAGGACTTCAAGATCAGCTCCTTTAAGATGGCTGACTATTTAGACATCCCACTTTTCGAAGTGGAATTTGATAGCCTATTGAATTTTGCATAACACTCATGCGTGATCACGCCTTCTATTCTTAATAAGTTTATGATAAGATCCTTCACTAATTGATAAAGATTATCAACAATTAGGGATAGAATTTTTATGTTTATATTTGGAGTAGGAGTACAAAAGTGACACAACCACTGTATAAATGCCCTGCATACTGCTCAGGTTTTATACTCCATGATACTAATTCTAGAGAAGTAAAACTATCACCTGTATGATCGATTTTGTTAGAGCTTGCTTTGGATGCTTGCTAAACATCAACTTTGTCTTTTTCTTGAATATGCAGTGAACAAATGACGCCACCACCACTTGCTTGAAGTTTAAAGAGGTTGATGTTGATAATGTGTGATTAGCATTCATCAAACACACAATTTAATGATAGACATCCCTATAGCCGTCAGTAGAGTAGATGCGTCTAAATTCATTATGGTTTTATTTTTATTTGATTTTCCTTTCTCTTTATCCTTTTCTTAGCTTTCGTTTAGATTAGCCACGACGGCTTCAATCATCACTGATTAGATAATTTAAGTTAAAATTACGCTAGATGTGGTTCCAATTGTGAACAATACTTTATTGTAATTTAACTTTGCTTTTACCTAATTCGTTTCCCTTTACAGTTGTCTAGAGATTTCTTAATGTAAATTCTTAATGTTATATGACTTTCATAAGTCATGTCCAATTGTGCCATGTTCTCCCCATTTATTTGTTTTGGTTGCTTTCACTGAATCTGCCACCACCCTTTCCCACCCAAGTCTTCTAGGTTGTTTTTTTTGAGCGACTTACCATATGAGAACATATTTGTTGCTAGTAATAGTCTCCATGACGTAGTACTCCCCCATTCAATTATTTTACTTATTCCTCTCTATTTTTTTTTTTTGTTTTAGATAGTGGCAAAGACTTAATCACTATCAATCACCCTCATTAATTTTTTTTTTGCATAGCAAGGTATGCGTTCCAAAGCAGTTAAACATTAATCTTGCTCAAACTTGGTGCGATCTTCCTTTTTACTCTTTTTTTTTGGCGGTGTTTACTTCACTTATAAATTCGAAGTGCCAAATGCTTCATGCGTTGGAACAAAAGTATTGCTTTTCGCGATGATTTGCAATAAGGAGTACAAAAGTTTCTTACCCTTGGATGGCTAGCCCTTATGGGTTCCAGCTTGGATGACTCTACCTAATGTTCTAACCCATGGATGACTTCCCCAGATGGGTCCACCTTGGGTGACTGCGTGTAATGTTCTCACCCTTGAATTATTTGCCCACATGAATCCACCTTAGGTGGCTCTATGTAATGTTCTCTATCAAAGACTCTTTCTAATGTTCTCCATCTGAGCCTGTGTGTCTACCAACTTGATGAATTTGTTCTCTTACTTTAAGAAAGTAAGTTATTAGAGCCTTATATCTCGATGCTTTTTTTTTCTTTTTAGGCTTTATATAGCCATGATTATTGTTAGGATTTATATCAGAATAACAGTATAGCGGAAGCGATAGGATGCAATAGAAAATCAGAAATTCAACCAATCACAAACAACAGAACAATAGAAAGAGAACAAGAACACAGGAATTTAACGTGGAAAACCCAATGTGGGAAAAACCACGGACGGCGACAGCACCAGAACAATTCACTATGAGCAAGAAAGTACACCACGATCACAATCACCTCAATGATTCGATCAAAGAGCAGAATTACAATCTCTCTATTGTAATCTCTCACAAACGACTTTTACCTCTCAATGTGTTTATGAGTACTGAAGTATTTTGAAACCTAGGCTTGACCCTCCTTTTATAGAGCCTGAAGAATAGGGTTTTCCCCTTTTTGAAAAAACCTAGCCGCCGCAGAGGAGTCCTCCTTGAAGACAGAAACCCTAGCCGCATCCGAAAGAGGCGGCGAAAAGAAACGTGGCACGACCGTGCCCCGTGGCACGGTCACCCCGTGTCACATGGCACGGCCGTGCCATATGGCACGGCACCCCCGTGCCAATTTTCTGTCCCTCTCATCTTCGGCTCTTCGTCTTGGCACGCCCGTGTCTGTGCAGCATGGGCTCCCCGTGCCGATACTCGAGATTTTGGGCCATAAACCCCAACAATCTCCACCTTGGACCAAAATCTCCAATCTTCAACTTTCCGTCGCCGTCGTCCACCCCTAAGGGTGTTGCCCCCCATGGGGCTATGCCCCGCAGGGCCCTCAAATACTGCGAATACCAACTGAGTTCAAGCAATGCTTGAACTTAGCTCTAGGAGATGATTTATATGAACTTTCCTTCATATAACCTGTCACAGTAGATGCATGCAAGACATAGAGGCCTCCTTGCCTCAAACCCTTCAGCAGAATCCTACTGCCCTTTGAGACCTTCAGAACTCCACCTTCAGCTGAATATTTGCACCCTTTGGATTCAAGGGTGCCCAACGAGATGAGGGTACGCTTCAAGTCAGGAACATGACGAACATTCGATAAGGTCCTGACAGCGCCATCATGAGTCTTGATTTTAGCAGTACCAATTCCAGTTACTTTACACTGGGCATTATTGCCCATGTGAACTACTGTTGAATCAACTGGATCATATGTTGAAAACCAGTCCTTGTGAGGACACATATGATAGGTACACCCAGAATCAAGAATCCAATCAGAATCGCTCCCCCCTTCAGTAGATGTAGCAAACAGAACGTCCCCATCAGAATCAGATTCAGCAAATGAAGTTTCAGCAGCCTCCTCAGAATTATCTTCCTCTTTCTCCTTCTTCTTTTGCAGTTTCCAGCAGTTAGCAATAATATGACCCAATTTACCACAGTAATTGCATGTCTTACCAGCATGAGGATTTTTAAACTTAGAACGGTTCTTACTCTTATTACCGTTCCCCTTTTCAGGTGTTGTACCCCTTACTGCTAATCCTTCAGCAGAATCATGAATGTCAAGATCAAACTTCTCTTTAGACAACAGGTTTGACTTAACATATTCAAACGATATAGTATTAGAATTACTATATAGCATAATCTCCTTAAAGTGTTTGTAAGAAGGGGGTAACGACACAACAAGCAAAATAGCCTTATCCTCATCCTCAACTTTCACATCTAGACTCTCCAAGTCAACAAGAATAGAGTTAAACTCATTCAAATGCTTTTGGATAGGGGTACCTTCAGCCATACGAAAGGTATACAACCTTTCCTTCAAACGGATCTTGTTGGCGAGACTCTTCGTCATGTAGAGTTCCTCCAGCAGAGCCCAAAGATCCACCGCAGTTGTCTTATCAAGCACCTCTCGCAGGACATGTGGTGCTAAGCACAACTGTATGGCTGAAACCGCTTTCAGCTCCAGTTCCTCCCATTCGTCCTCCGTCAACGACCCACGTCGCTTCTTCTGTTCTTCAGCCCATTGCTCATCTGTTGTCTTCTCGGGTTTGACATGAGGTCCCTTCAAAACCTTCCACAACCCGTGCTGAATGAGAACTGCTCTCATCTGCACCTTCCAGAGATTAAAACTAATCTCCCCATCGAATTTCTGGATATCTACCCTCATGATAGAAGACATCCTATAACCAAAGCTCTGATACCACTTGTTAGGATTTATATCAGAATAACAGTATAGCGGAAGCGATAGGATGCAATAGAAAATCAGAATTCAACCAATCACAAACAACAGAACAATAGGAAGAGAACAAGAACACAGGAATTTAACGTGGAAAACCCAATGTGGGAAAAAACCACGGACGGCGACAGCACCAGAACAATTCACTATGAGCAGGAAAGTACACCACGATCACAATCACCTCAGTGATTCGATCAAAGAGCAGAATTACAATCTCTCTATTGTAATCTCTCACAAACGACTTTTACCTCTCAATGTGTTTATGAGTACTGAAGTGTTTTGAAACCTAGGCTTGACCCTCCTTTTATAGGGCCTGAAGAATAGGGTTTTCCCCTTCTTGGAAAACCCCTAGCCGCCACAGAGGAGTCCTCCTTGAAGACAGAAACCCTAGTCGCATCCGAAAGAGGCGGCGAAAAGACACGTGGCACGACCGTGCCCCGTGGCACGGTCACCCCGTGTCACATGGCACGGCCGTGCCATATGGCACGGCACCCCCGTGCCAATTTTCTGTCCCTCTCGTCTTCGGCTCTTCGTCTTGGCACGCCCGTTGTTCGTGTCTGCTGCAGCATGGGCTCCCCGTGCGATACTCGAGCTTTGGGCCATAAAACCCAAACAATCTCACCTTGGACCAAAATCTCCAATCTCAAACTTTCCGTCGGCCCATCGTCTCACCCCTAGGGTGATGCCCCCTATGGGGCTATGCCCCGCAGGGCCCTCAAAAACTGCGAAATACAAACTGAGTTCAAAGCAATGCTTGAACTTAGCTCTAGGAGATGATTTATATGAACTCCTTGCATATAACCTGTCACAGTAGATGCCTGTAAGACATAGAGGCCTCCTTGCCTCAGACCCTTCAGCAGAATCCTACTGCCCTTTGAGACCTTCAGAACTCCACCTTCAGCTGAATATTTGCACCTTTTGGATTCAAGGGTGCCCAACGAGATGAGGTTACGCTTCAAGTCAGGAACATGACGAACATTCGATAAGGTCCTGACAGCGCCATCATGAGTCTTGATTTTAACAGTATCAATTCCAGTTACATTACACTGGGCATTATTGCCCATGTGAACTACAGTTGAATCAACTGGATCATATGTTGAAAACCAGTCCTTGTGAGGACACATATGATAGGTCCACCCAGAATCAAGAATCCAATCAGAATCGCTCCCCCCTTCAGTAGAGGTAGCAAACAGAACGTCCTCATCAGAATCAGATTCAGCAAATGAAGCTTCAGCAGGCTCCTCAGAATTATCTTCCTCTTTCTCCTTCTTCTTTTGCAGTTTCCAGCAGTTAGCAATAATATGACCCAATTTACCACAGTAATTGCAGGTCTTACCAGCATAAGGATTTTTAGACTTAGAACGGTTCTTACTCCTATTACCGTTCCCCTTTTCAGTTGCTGTACCTCTTACTGCTAATCCTTCAGCAGAATCATGAATGTCAAGATCAAACTTCTCTTTAGACAACAGGTTTGACTTAACATCTTCAAACGATATAGTATTAGAATTACTATATAGCATAATCCCCTTAAAGTGTTTATAAGAAGGGGGTAACGACACAAGAAGTAAAATAGCCTTATCTTCATCCTCAATTTTCACATCTAGACTCTCCAAGTCAACAAGAATAGAGTTAAACTC
>JAKOGI010000171.1:0-11722 GCA_029747015.1 Carnegiea gigantea
TATATATATGCATAGCTATATATATGTAACACCCCTCTAGCCCCGAGGGATGTCACACCGCCAGGATCCTCCAGGGGAGACCCCTACGGCTGTCATAACTGATGACTTTCTTGAAGATTCTACCTAACTCTCGGTCAGTTAGGGAATTTATGGAACGAACCTGCAAGAGTTCCGCCCGTAATTGCAACGTTTGTAAAGTTCGTGTTGCGAGCTTAAGGGTTACCTATGAGTTTACAACAAAATTCAACAAAAACTAAAAGTTTTCCACGAGTCACACACTCGTGGTTAAGGCTTATGCCTTTACAAATACTTGGTCGAATAATTTACATAGGTTTACACACCACTAGAGCCACTACACGCTTGTTTCATGCACTTCCTTAATCAAAATAATAATTCTGGCAGCTTCACCAACATTGCTTCACAGGAACACCTGCAAAACGACTGGTAGTCCTAGAAAGCTGACACTGTCTTTCATTCATTCATCACCTGGGGAAAAAGGGAAAGAGAATAGAGTGAGCCACCACATGCTTAGTGAATGTTCCTCCACTCCTTAAAACAAAACCATTTATAGGCAATACTACTCATACTAACCACGTATCAAGCATTTATGTAATTAAGCTATGTGACACACTCGTAGGCTATTCACATGTTAAACATTCATTCATTCAGGAAAGATGCCTTCATTCATAGAACTTTTAATATGCTATAAACTTTCTTACTCAATTCATGCACTTTTAATCAGACAGGTTTGATGTGGAAGAAGGATGAGGCCACATGATATTAGAATCCACATTCAACTGTGCTTAAGAATCATTTCATCAAGCACTCATAGAAAACTTTCTTTCTTTCATTGAAAACATTTTTCTTAACCTCTTGAGGTTCTTGTTCTTTTAAAAGAGATTTCATTTCGTATTAGTTATACAATGACCCTTATAAGCTTTTCATATTTCATTCCATATGGCCTGTCAGGGGCCGTAAAAACTTTCTTTCCTTTCGAAACACTTAAAATAGCAAAGGCCAATTGCTTTTCTTAGCTTAGTAGGAAAATACTTCTAGCATAAAATCATAAACAGGGTGCTAATTGAGTGAAATTTATTCTCAACCCCATAGTGAGACCTAATGCTCACAATAAGCTCTTACTTCCGCGATGGCTACATATAACATATCGGACCATTACCCTCGTTAGGTTCTTCTAGGGTCTCCTAGTACCAAGACTTATCTCCTAGGTTAACATCATTCATAACATATTGTCCAAAGCACATTATCTTAGCCAATTGAAAGTATATGGGCTATAACGGCTAATAATTTTGCTGCCTCTCATAGCAAAATCCTTTTTTTCCATACGTCGCACTTTCTTTTTAGTCAATTCTTTAGGGATTTCCCCATTCAAGTGAGTCCACTCCCAAACGAAGTTCGTATAGCTAAAATATGCCATTGATTGCTAATAGTCATGGCTATTATTGTTTTGAAACACGAGAAACATCCTTTTTCACAACAACACCTTCACACGCATAATACATCTAAATAACATAAAAGGGAAGGGAGTTGCACATAATACATTCAAGCACTTCATAATTATTTCAACAACATAATGAGCCACACACAGCCTTGTAATCCACACGATTGCGGTAATCACAACCCAAACTCCCTCCTCGCATAGCAACCGACCACAGGTCCTCGAACCGCTCATAGTTCTACCTTAAACCATCCAACTACCATCTCGGTTTCAATTTCACAATCTAGTATCCTAATCATTATGATATACTGAAAAGTGATATATAAACTTACGCAACTTACCAATGCTTAACTTACCGAATAAACAACTAACAATTAGCAGTGCATTGCAACCAACGGTTATAACCACACACACACACACACACATACACACACACACACACACATATATATATATATATATATATATGCATTCATACGACCTTAACTTGAAAAGGATGTTTAGTAAGCTAAGTTAAACTAACTAAGCATGAAACACGATTACAGTCATGTATCACAGTTAAGGGACGTAATCATGCTCAGTTCGTCATTCATCTGTTACTTCCAAAGCTATTTCATAAGCATAATTCAACTAAATAGACAAGTATCGATTCGCGGCGTTCATTCATTATCCCGAAGTTACATTTCAAGCCCATTTAAGTCATTTAAGCATAATACGATTCTAAACGTTCGTTTATTACATCAAAGTTACTATTCGAATCTAAATAAACCACTTAGACATAATACGATTCAAGGGATTTGTTTATTACGTCGAAGTTACTATTTGAACCTATTTGAGCCATTTAAATATAATGCGTTTCAAGATATTCGTTTATTATATCGAAGTTACTATTTGAACCTATTTAAGTCATTTAAGCATAATACGATTCTAGACATTCATTTATCATATTGAAGTTACTATTCGAACCTAATTAGGTCATTTAAGCATAATACGATTCTAGGCATTCATTTATAATTTTGAAGTTACTATTCAAGTCAACCCTTCAGGCATGCATTAGCTGAATTCACTTGAATCGGATCTAAACATGCATAACTCATTTCGAACTATATTTTCAGACATGCAATAACTGAATTCACTTGAATCGAATTTAAATATACGTAACTCATTTCGAACTATATTTTTCAGGCATGTATTCCATCTAACTTAACATGCATAGTTTCTCATTACAATTTCCATGAGATTAACTAAACCTAAGCTGACATGCATCATCGTTTAGGATAAAACATTTTTGAATATAATAATAATTTAGAAGGGGAAGAGCAGTTACTTAAATTAGCCTAAATTCCTGCTTAATTGGCAGCAAACTCACGCCCTAATTCTGTGAACTCGAATGCCAACTATGTGCTTGCAAGGTTCAAACCCTAGCCCTCGTATGAGTGGTGATTGTGGCTGAATTTGACCCCCATTTTATAGAGGAGGTCGACGGTGGTGTGGGTGGCCAGATTCCGGCACGTGGGTCGCGAATTTGGGGCGGTCGACGCGTGGTTTTCTGGGTTATTTTAGCCATGAGAAGTGGGAGATGGAGAGTGGTATGGTGGACGGCCGGTGATGCGTGGGTAGGGGGACCGGTGGCTGCCTTCTCTTGCCGGCGGCTCGTGGCGGACGGTAGTGACGCCAAACGCCGGCTAATGGTTGCCGGTGAGAGAGAGAGAGAGAGAGAGAGAGAGAGAGAGCAGCGAGTGTTAGAGAGAGAGAGAGGTGGGTCGGGGTCTCTGGGTCCTGAGACCTGATTTCACCCCCCTCCTTATTCTAGTTTTCCTTTTTTTCTTTTTTTTTGATTGCTCAATTAACCAATACAGCTAGGTTCTAGTTCCAAACTCATTAGCGATTAGTCTAAACTTGAGTTGAAATGTCCTACAACTAACATTTTAATTTAAACTTCGGGAGTCGACTAAATAAAATAAAAATGATTTAAAAAACTCGAGTTAGCATCGATTCAGTAATTTATAAATAAGTAACGTCAGTAATAACATTAATCACATAGTTGTTCTTTTTAATGAAATTAATCGTTAAAAACGCATACAGCTGACTTAATACCCTTGTTGAAAAATATAATTCAAATGCAGATTCGTAAATTTAGCAACTGAAACAGTTAGTCAACAATAGAATGAAAGTGCGGCCCTTACACTCTCCCCTCGTTAAAAGAATTTCGTCCTCGAAATTGCTTACCTGTTAGAAATGGTGCGGGGTATTTTTCACACATTTCGCTTTCTAATTCCTAAGTTGCTTCTGCCACCTTATGATGTTTCCATAACACCTTAATATACGAAATGCTTCTGTTTCTTAGCTTCTTCTCCGTTTTCTCCAAAATCCGAATGGGTTCTTCTACAAAGATGAGATTCGCTTTGACTTGTAGGGATTTATATCGGATGACATGATCCAGATTTGGAACATATTTTCGAAGACTGGATACATGAAATACATCGTGAATGCCTTGCAATGAGGGCGATAAGGCCAGTCGGTATATAACTGATCCCACTTTTTATAGAATCTCAAACAGTCCAATGAACCTCAGGCTCAGTTTTCCTTTTTGCCCAAATCTTATGCTTCCCTTGAGTGGGGACACTTTTAGAAATACATGGTCTCCAACTTCAAACTCCAGTGGCCTTCTCCTAATATCCGCGTAGCTCTTTTGCCTACTCTGTGCAACTTGCAACCTCTTGCAGATTGTCTTGATTATTTTGATTATTTGATCGATTAATTCAACCTTGGAAGGTTCCCTTTCACCTACTTTGTTCCAGCAAGTAGGAGTTCTGTAATGTCTACCATACAAAGCCTCAAAAGGAGCCATGCCTATGCTGGCGTGGTAACTATTATTGTATGCAAAGTCGACCAGAGGCAGGTTATGATCCCAAGTTCCAGCGTAATCGAGTGCACAGGCTCTCAACATGTCCTCCAGGGTTTGGATGGTTCTTTCTGATTGTCCATTCATCTGAGGGTGGAAGACCGTACTTAAACATAGTTCTGTGCCTATTGCTCTTTGAAAATCATGCCAGAAGCAAGATACAAATTTGGTATCATGATCTGACTCAATACTGAGTAGCACACCATGCAATCCAACTATCTCCTTAATGTATAAATTAGCCAACTGCTCAGAGGTGAAAGTGGCCTTAATGGCTAAGAAATGTACAGCCTTGGTCAGCCTGTCAATTATAAGTCAAACACTGTCGTGCTGTTTGATGGTTTTTGGCATTCCAATCATGAAATCCATGGTGATGTGTTCCCATTTCCACACCCGAATTGGCAAGGGTTGTAGTAGTCCTCTAGGCTTCTGATATTCAGTTTTCACCCTTTGGCACGTAAGACATTGAACCACGTAATCCACGATGTCCCTTTTCATCCCATTCCACCAATAATGAGTTTTCAAGTTATGATACATCTTCCTACCTCTGGGGTGAGTAGCAACTGTGGGATTGTGCGCTTCTTTTAACAACTCCCTTTTAAGAGCTGTTATGTCTGGTATACAGAGTCTATTCCGATGCCAAAGTACTTCATTTTGGATGGAAAATTCTTTATTCTTTCCTTCTTTCACACCCTTCCTTATCTTCATAAGTTCAGGGTCGTCCTTTTACTATTGCTTAATCTGTTCAACCAATGGCGAAGAGATTTGAAGCGCTACTAAGTAGGCTTGATTTTTTGGTAGTACTACCTCTATTTGTAGCACATCGAGCTCTTTTATGAGTCGCTTTTCTTGTGTAAGTAGGCAAGCTATAGATCCAGTAGATTTTCTACTCAGTGCGTCAGCCACCACGTTTGCCTTACCAGGGTGATACTTGACCTCCATATCATAATCTTTCAGAAGCTCTAACCATCTTCTTTGCCTCATATTCAATTCTTTCTAAGTAAAAATATACTTTAGGCTTTTATGATTAGTATATACTTCACATCTTACTCTGTAGAGGTAATGTCTCCAGAATTTCAGGGCAAACACAACCGCAGCCAATTCTAGGTCATGTATTGGATAATTTTCTTCGTAAGGCTTCAATTGGCGAGAGGCATAAGTGATAACTCTGTATTTTTGCATTAATACACATCCCAGTCTGTTCTTGGACGCATCGCTGTAGATTACAAACCCTTCATTGCCCTCAGGTATTGCTAGTATTGGGGCAGATACTAATCGTTATTTTAGTTCCTGAAAGGTATCTTCGCACTCTATGGTCCATTCAAATCTATTGGTCTTCTGAAGTAATTTGGTGATAGGTAAGGCTAGTTTAGAAAATTCATCTACGAATCTTCGATAGTAGCCAGCCATACCTAAGGACCTTCGCACTTCGGAGACATTTGTGGGTCTTGGCCAATTTACAATAGCCTCTACCTTTGCCGGGTCCACCGATATGCCATCTTTGGTCACTATATGTCCCAGAAATTGTACCTTTTCTAACCAAAACTCGTACCTTTTAAGCTTGGCATATATCTTGTGCTCTTCTAGGGTTTTCAACACCATTTGTAAGAGGTTTGCATGTTCTTCCCTAGCCTTGGAGTGCACCAAGATATCATCGATGAATACCACTATGAATTTATTGAGGAAGGGTCTAAAGACCCTATTCATTAAGTCTATGAAGAAGGCAGGAGCATTTGTTAATCCAAATGGTAATACCAAGAACTTGTAATGCCCGTATCGAGTGTGAAAGGCGGTTTTAGGCACATCTTCCTTCTTGATCTTCAATTGATGGTACCCCGATCTCAAATCAATCTCTGAGAACAACGAAGCACCGGCCTACTGATCAAACAAGTCGTTAATTCAACGAAGTGGGTATTTATTCTTAACCGTCATCTTATTTAGCTTTCGATAGTCGATACATAACCTCAAACTTCCATCTTTCTTTTTCAGAAATAGCACTGGTGCTCCCCAAGGTGAAACACTAGGATGAATTAACCCCTTGTCTAGTAACTCCTGCAACTGAGTTTTTAATTCTGTCAATTCAGCAGGTGCCATTCGATAAAATGCCTTGGATATTGGGGCAGTTTTAGGTACAAGTTCAATGGTAGACTCGATTTCTCGGTCAGGTGGTAGCCCCGGTACCTCTTGAAATACCTGCGGGAATTCCCTTGCTACTGGAATCTCATTCAGGTCTAGGTCTTCTGGTTCTGTGGCCTCAATTGCACACAGATAACCCTGACACCCTTTTCTCAGTATCTTGATTGCTTGCATAGCAGATACAGTTGGAATGGTCACTTGGTGGCCGCTTCCCTTAAAGGTTACTCTTTCTCCATCAGGGGCCGAGAAGGTAACTAATTTCCTTTCGCAGTCAATAGTAACTTTATACCTAGTTAACCAGCCAATCCCTAGAATAACATCCCAGCTTTGTATATCTAGTTGTATTAGATCTACAGGGAGAACTCTCCCTTCCAACTGAATAGTACAGTTTTGAAAATAACATTAGTGTAGTAAGTAGATCCTAAGGGAGTGGTCACATAAAGTTGCACATCCATCTCACTAGGCTTGCTGGTGAGTTTCTTTGCAAAGGCAGGTTTTACAAAAGAATGTGTGGCACCCGAATCAAATAAAACATGAGTATAAAGATGTTTAATAAGGAGGGTACCTGATACAGTGACAGTAGGGTCCTTTACATCTTCACCTTCTAGAGAAAATACTCTACCACCTGCTTGTAACCTCTTTCTACCTCAGTTGCCCCTCGAAGTTGCATTCGCAGGAGGCCGGCCTCTTTGCAAGACTGGATTAGCTCCCGCACCTGTACCTTGTGTGCTGCTTTGTCGATTCCACGCCTTCTTGGGGTAGTTTGCAATCTTATGATCTGTAGCACCACACCCATAGCATTCTTGTGTACCTTATCTACACTGACCAAAATGCATACGCCCACACTGGTTGTAGGGCTCCATCTCTTGCCTCAGCATGACTTGTTTTCCTTTGCCCCGGTTGTTGAAGTTTCTGGATTTGCTATTCCCCTGGGCGCTGGATCCTCCTGGGCTAAATTTCCTTTTGGCTAAGCCCATTCGTCGACTCCCAGCCTCAGTCTCTTCTATGACTCGGGCTATTTTAACTGCTCTTTGATAGATCTCCTCGAAACTAGTAAACACATGCCCAGCTATCATTCGTTTAATTGGTCCTCTCAAGCCTTGTTCAAAATGATCCATTTTCATCTCCTCGGTGGTGACCTGGTTTGGTGCGAAGTAACTAAGCTCATTAAACTTCACAGCGTATTCCATCACACTCATTTGCCCTTGTTTCAGGCGTAAAAACTCGTATTTCTTAGCCCTTTTCATGTCCCGAGGATAATATTGGGCATCCATCATAGTCTTCAGCTGTTCCCAAGTTAAAACTGGTTCACTTGCTTGGGGTTTGACAGTCCCCCACTAGAATTCGGCCTCTTTTTCAAATTGATGGGTCGCTAGGCGCACTTTAAAGCCTTCAGGCCAGTCTATTACCTCGAATAAGTTCTCCATTCTTCTAAACCCCTCATATGCAAGGGGGTTGGTTCCACCGCCAAACTTAGGTGGTCTCAGCTTGTTGAATTGGCAAGTCATTTCCAAGGCAGTTGGCTCTGCCACCGGGTCCTTTCAAGGAGGCATTGGCTACATAACTATTTGTACAAAGTTGCTTAGTTTTATGCATGAAAATAGATTTGTCAAAGGCATTTAAAAGTATAGTAAAATATTAGATAGCATTCATAGTTTTTAAGTATTGGTGCGATCCTACTCCGGTCGCACGAACACTTCTTTTTCCTTATTAAAACACGCATTCACACTTTACAAAATATGGGGTTAATACCCCTGCTTATTCATTCATTTTGAGGGTACACTTAACTTGGAAGTCATCTAAGAGCTTCCGACATACTAACGCCTTAGGAAGGAAAGAAACCAATAGGGTACACTGGCTATGACTTATTTAGATACATTACATACATTAACAACTTTGGGTTACACGTGACTCTAAACATCACCTTGACTCTAAACATCACCTGAGGAATCTTCCTCAGGAGGGTTATATACCACTGGTTCATTCGAACCTTCAGACTCAACTAGGGCTAGTAGGTCCCACAACACGAAAGTTGAGGAGTATTCAACATCGGGCGCTCCATCCACCAGTTCCCTCATTCTCAACATCGTGGCCTGTCAGCCACGGGGATATTACAAAGGAATCTATGCAGCGTACCCACATTGTGGCTACTCGCTTGTATCGCTTTGCCTGAGGGTTTTCTACGAACAGAAGTCTCATTTGGTGATGTTCGATTTGATTTCTTTCGACTATTGTGATCGGTAGTTGTTGGACAGCAGCAGAAGCAATTAAAGCCGTATTGACGAGTTGGATAGTGGCATCGCTCCTCTCCAAGGGGGTATCTCCTAAAGAATCCACCCGTTCTTCTACCAATATTAGGAAGTCTACTAATCTTCTAAAGGTGAACGGAGTGTAAGCCCCCATGTTTACATAAAATAGACGGAGGATGAGGTGACTTCACTCCATCTTCCCGTGTAAGGCATTTCTCGGATGAACTTGTAAGTCCAGTGGTTTTGAGTGACCTGCAGGGGTCCCCACTGGTTGCTCCTAACTATTGCCTCCCAGAAGATGACTGCGTTCCACACAACCAGCCAAAATGGAAAGTACTCAAAATCATCGATTTTAAACACCATCCTGCATCACCACATTAGGTTAGGAGCAAAACTAGGAAGCATGTAGTTGTATGGGAGTCCTAAGCCGTAATGCACAAAAGTAAGCAATGCAAGCACATAATAAGCTCATGTAGGCACTTTAAGGCACATAATTCACACACTGAAACTCCTAAAGCCACACCAAGATGCATATGCAATCCTATGGCTCTGATACCACCCAATGTAACACCCCTCTGCCCCCGAGGGATGTCACACCGCCAAGATCCCCCAAGGGAGACCCCTAAGGCTGTCATAACTAATGACTTTCTTAAAGATTCTACCTAACTCTAGGTCAGTTAGGGAATTTCTGGAACGAAACTGCAAGAATTTCGCCTGTAATTGCAACGTTTGTAAAGTTTGCATTGCGAACTTAAGGGGTACCTATGAGTTTACAATAAAATTCAACAAAAACTAAAAGTTTCCCATGAGTCACACACTTGGGGTTGAGGCTTATGCCTTTACAAATACTTGTTCGAATAATTTACATAGGTTTACACACCACCAGAGCCACTGCACGCTCGTTTCATACACTTCCTTAACCAAAATAATAATTCAAGCAGCTTCATAAACATTGCTTCACAGGAACACCTGCAAAACGACTGGTAGTCCTAGAAAGCAGACACTGTCTTTCATTCATTCATCACATGGGGAAAAAGGGGAAAGGAAATGAAGTGAGCCACCACATGCTCAGTGAGTGTTCCTCCACTCCTTAAAACAAAACCATTTACAGGCAATACTACTCATACTAACCATGTATCAAACATTTATGTAATATCAATCATCATATTAAGCAATGTGACACACTTGTAGGCTATTCACATGTCAAACATTCATTCATTCAGGAGAGATGCCTTCATTCATAGAACTTTTAACATGCTATAAACGTTCTTACTCAATTCATGCACTTTTAATCAGACAGGTTTGATGTAGAAGAAGATTGAAGCCACATGATATTAGAATCCACATTCAACTATGCTTAAGAATCATTTCATCAAGCATTCATAGAAAACTTTCTTTCTTTCATTGAAAACATTTTTCTTAACCTCTTGAGGTTCTTATTCTTTTAAAAGAGGTTTCGTTTCGTATTGGTCATACAGCGACCCTTATAAGCTTTTCATATTTTATTTCATATGGCCTCTTAGGGCCCGTAAAAACTTTCTTTCCTTTTGAAACACTTAAAATGGCAAAGACCAATTGCTTTTCTTAGCTTAATAGGAAAATACTTCTGGCATAAGATCATTACAAGGTGCTGATTGGGTGAGATCTATTCTCAACCTCATGGTGAGACCTAATGCTCAGTCTAATCTCTTACTCCCGGGACGGCTACATATAACATATCGGACCATTACCCTCGTCAGGATCTTCTAGGGTCTCCTAGTACCAGGACTTATCCCCTAGGCTAACATCATTCATAACATATTGTCCGAAGCACGTTATCTTAGCCAATTGAAAACGTATGGGCCATAATGGCTTACAATTTTGCTGCCTCTCATAGCGAAATCTTTTTTTTTTTCCATACATCGCACTTTCTTTTTAGTCAAATTCTTTAGGGATTCCCCCGTTCAAGCCAGTTCACTCCCAAACGAAGTTCGTATAGCTAAAATAGGCCATTGATTGCTAATAGTCATGGCTATTATTGTTTTGAAACACGAGAAAAATCCTTTTTCACAACAACACATTCACACGCATAATACATCTAAATAACATAAAAGGGAAGGGATTTGCACATAATATATTCAAGCACTTCATAGTCATTTCAACAACACAATGAGTCACACATGGCCTCACAATCCACACGATTGTGGTAATCACAACACAGACTCCCTCCTCGCATAGCAACCGACCACATATCCTCGAACTGCTCATAGTTCTACCAAAAACCATCCAACTACCATCTCGGTTTCAATTTCACAATCTAGTATCCCAATCATTATGATATACCGAAAAGCGACACATAAACTTACACAACTTACCAATGCTTAACTTACTGAATAAACAACTAATAATTAGCAGTGCGCTGCAACCAATGGTTATAACCACACACACACACACACACACACACACACACACACACACATATATATATACACATATATATAGGCATTCATACGACCTTAACTTGAAACGGATGTTTAGTAAGCTAGGTAAAACTAACTAAGCATGAAGCACGATTACATTCATGTATCACAGTTAAGGGACGTAACCATGCTCTGTTCGTCATTCAAATGTTACTTCCAAAGCTATTTCATAAGCATAATAAAACTAAATCGACAAGTATCGACTCAAGGCATTCATTCATTGTCTCGAAATTACATTCCAAGCCTATTTAAGTCATTTAAGCATAATATGATTCTAAACGTTCGTTTATTACATCGAAGTTACTATTCGAATCTAAATAAGCCACTTAAACATAATACTACTCAAGGGATTCGTTTATTATGTCGAGGTCACTATTCGAACATATTTATATACATATGTACATACATATATATGTGTGCATGTATATGTGTGTATATATATATATATATATATATATATATATATATATATATATATATATATATATATATATATATATATATATATATATATATATGT